>CAUYPK010088648.1:0-100474 GCA_963574355.1 Loris lydekkerianus
GTTTTGGGTATATATTTTTATTTTTGAAATTTACCAGTGGCTGCTGCATTTTCCACCTCGGCTTATACTCGAGTCACTAAGTTTTCCCAGTTTTTAGGGTAAAATTAAGGGGGTCGGCTTATACTCGAGTATGTGCGGTATCTTTATTTGGAGATTAAGTATGGTTTAAGGAGATGCCCATGGGTGCCAGGTGGACAAGGGGAGGACTTGTGACAATGGATTTCGGATGTCCACTTGATCGGGATGCCCTGATGGTTGGTGAAGCATTAATTATTGTCAGGACTTTAGCACACATTGACCCTGTTCATCTTCTGATAGGTAGATTAGAATTACAGGCTTCCCTGGTGTGTCTTGAGCATGTTTTAGGAGGAGATTGGTGTTTGGTCAGTAGACCGAGTAGGGACCACCCACCCTCTGTGGATTTTTATTGACAGAATAAAAAAGGTAGGGAAAAGGCCATTTCCTCTCTCTCTCCTGGAACTGGGACAACTTCTTCTCTTGTCTTTGGACATGAGAACTCCAGGGTCTGTGGCATTTGGATTCCAAGTCCTACCCCAGCAACCCCCTGGGCTGTCAGGCCTTCAGCCTCAGATTGAGAATTATACCATCTGCTTCCCTGGTTCTAAGGCTTTTGAACTTGACCTGCGCTGCTCTACCAGCATCTCTGGGTCTCCAGCTTTCAGAAAGCCTCCTGCTTTCATGGTACTCCTCAGCCTCCATAATCACAAAACCAAAGCCCCTAATAAATCCCCTCTTGTTTATCTCACTGTAAGTTCTACCCGCCATCTCTCCGGAGAACCCTGACGAAAACAGTCTTGGATGCCTTAAGAATCTGGCAGGAAGAAGGCTAGAGCCTGAAGGCCTGGGAGGCAGCAGACCACTGCCGAACTTCCAGCTGGGATAGATGCTGGTGGCATTTCCAAGATAGAGTGAAAGTTGGGTGTGAGAGTATAAGGAGGGTAAGGAATTACAGATGTCTCCAAGGTTCCTAGCTCGTGTGGGGGTCATAGTGGGTGGTGACCCTACAGAGAGGTCAAGGGACTGGGTACTTAGAGGTGCTTTGAACCTATTGCAAGTGGAAATGTTCCGAGTGAATGTGTCCAGATGGGAGCAAGGTGTGGGGCTCAAGAGAGAGGCTTGGGACTTATTATGGATCATTTGCTAGTCATTCTTTCATTCAAACATTTATTGAGCGCCTACTGTATGTAGCCAGTCTGCTGGGGCCGAGGATACACTCGCTCTCAGAGACCTCTCTGTCTAGTGGGAGAGACAGGCCTGTCTCTGGTGGTGACGTGCTCAGGGTGTCGTGGGAACACTCATGCTGGGGGGTGGGCAGGGGGCTGGTATGTGGCTGAAGTGGGCTGGAGAGGCAAGGGCACCTGCAGGCCTACACTGGGAGAGGGCTTGGTGCTTCAGAGAGCTTCCTTTGGCATGTTGGGGGAGAGAGGAGAGGTTTGGGGAATCAGAAGGCCAGCTGGATCATGATGCTCCTGCAGAGGGGCCACGACACCAGGACCCTGGCAGGGGACTCCTCAAGGCAGGGGCTGAGGGCCTCTCAGATGACTGCTTGTTCTTGGCCTTGGCCTTCCCTCTTCACAGCCCCGGGGCGGGACAGCCAAGTCCCTGGGTCTCCTTTGTGGTGATGGCACACCCTGCAGCCACTTGCTTAGCACTTTTGCACCCTACAGTTAGGTTTCTGGCATGGAGATCAGTACCCCACATCAGCACTGGAGGGATAGCCTCTTACCTTCTTAGCCCTGCCTGGGGGAAGAGGAGGAAGCTGTGGGAGGGGCGTGGCCTGGGGTCAGTCCATGGTGGGGACAGCAGATATAGCCACCAGCCCAAGGCTGGCATGTGCAGGCTTCCAGGGGTGTGTGTGCTCAAAGTCATTCAATCTTCACGATCTCAGTGATGAGACTCTCCCATTTTACAGATGAGAAAACCAGGCCAGTTCAGAGCCTCCCAGCCAGAGAAGGGAAGAGCTGGGAGCTGCTGGGTCTACACCCTGAGCCACCGTTCCCTGCCACAGAAAAGGAAAGAGAAGGAAATGAGTGATCTGAGACGGGTCAGCAAAGCCATGTCCCCTGTGGCCTGATAAATTGCATTCAGTGGGCAGGAGAGAGTCAGGAGTGTCCCCTGTTGTGTGTGGCTCAGTAGCTGTCTGATGTCAGTGGAGAGTGAGCAGAGCTGGCCCTGGGGGATCCCCGAATGCATGGATGTGCCTCTGCCTGCACATTATGTGTTTTTTTTTAATTGAGGTGAAAATCACATAATATGAAACGAGCCATTTTAAAGTTGACAATTCAGCGACATTTAGTACATTTGTAGTCCCTTCTATCTAGTTACAAAACATTTTCCTCACCCCAAAAGAAAACCCCGCGGCATCAGCCATTACTCCCGGCCCCTGGACACCACCAATCTGCGTGCTGCCTGCACAGATCTGCTTATGAAAGTTTCATTTCATATAAGTGGAATCTCACAATAGGTGGCCTCCTGGGCCTGGCTTCTGGCTAATTAAGTTTCACGTGGCAGTTCCAGCGTTTCCTAAGTGGAAGCTGGGTTTCCCTTCCTGGCTTAGTTGTAGGCTGCTTGTAGGTGGGAAGAGTCAGATTCAAGCAGCTTGTTTGAGAGTTTGGCCTCAATGGCAGACACCTGTCTTTTTACCATGTCCATTGCCTCAGAGACCCAGCCACCATATCCTTGCAGCCAGTGATCTTTGTACTTACTTTTATTTTTTCCATTGATCTTTTAAAAATGAACTCCTGACGATGTCACCTCCCTTTGAAAGCCCACCGACACTCACGGTGAATTTCCAGGCCTGCATTGTGGCCCGCGGGTCCATGCGACCTCATGCCAGGTCTCTCTTGTGCCCGCCCGGCCCATCTCAAGCAGGGATGCAAGAAATGTCCCCAGGGGACCAGCTCTGAGGCAGGGGGTCCGTGACCCGAGCTTCTCCTTCTCTCCAGGGGCAGGAGCCATTTCCAGGCTTGGTTGCAGACAGTATTGCAATTTGCTGCTGCCTGCAAATCCTGCTGACCCATCTGGACCCAGAACTTCAGCTTTAGCAAGTCCCTTTCTTTTCTCTTTTCCTTCTGGTATTTTCTGAGACCTGACTGTCCAGCTCTACAGGGGGCAGACTGTCTCATTTGACCTGTGACTGAGAGCTTCCTGCCGAGGCTTTGAGGACAGTGATGCAGTTGCCCTGACCCTTGTCAACTGGCAAATGTGCTGCTTTTCCTATGCCTGGTCATGGGTGCTCCAGCAGTGGGTCCTGTATGCTCAGAGCCCCTTGGAGCCATGGTGCCCTGACTGTGGCTGGTGGGGACAATTTGTAGAAAGGAGACTGGTGGGTTACTCCAGGCATGGTGGAAAACCCAAGCTGTCTTCACCTGAGGGATCACAGGCCCCTTCATCATTGGAATTCTGATGTTTTCCTATCTTTTCCCTCCCATGCCTGGGCCAGCATTTTGTTCTAGGCATCTCAAATCCCCTCTGCTCTGCTCTCAAAACAGTCTTAACCTTCATCAATAAAGTGCATGCCACGTGCCCGGCATTTAGCCCTTTAAATGATCCTACAATTTGGATCTCACCTCCTGGTTTACAGATGAGAAGAGGGAGCTTCCGAGAGGTTTTCTAAGTGGCAGGAGTTGGCCTGGTGGATGGTAGAAGGTGGCCCTGATTCCCCAACCTGTGTTCTTTCCCCGTGACTGTCCAGCACAGCCTGAGAGGTGTGCAGAACAGCCCAGGGCCCCTGGAGGTCTGTAGCCCTGCAGGTGTGTGCTGGGAACATCAGCTGACTGCCAGGAGGCTGGGCGGGCCCCAGACAAGAGAGGGCATGGACAGCTGTGTAGGACTGGTCAGGAGGGTTTGTCCCAGTCTCAGAGGTTCATGCTGGGGGTGCTAGGGAGGCCGCACAGCTGTAGAGCAGGCAGGGTGTCAGATGCCAGTTCCCAGGTCATCAGTGGGTACAGGGAGTCCTCACACCCTCTCCCACCCCATTCACCTCCAAAGTTGCTCCTGGAATGTCTGGCTAAGCTAGAATTGTTTCCTCTTGGTTCCCTGCTGCTCCTTGCGTGTAATGTGGCAACTGAGCCCCAGCCAGTCTCCCCTGGGAGACCCACATTGACTCCCTGGTCCTTCTATCTGGGTGGCTGCCTTCGGGATTCTCCCAGCCAGACATCGCCATCCTCTTCACGATTTGGCTGTGGGTCTGACCGAGGCACCAGCTGTGGGATCTGTACCTGATGGGGGAAGGCCACAGAGGACAGGGCCATGCTGGGGTTGACCCCAGGAAACCGCCCTCAAATTAGAGATTAAGTAGGCAATTCAGAGAACAGTTTTGGCGAAGGGCGAGATACCATGTCAAGGTCTTTAGGCGCCTGTTGGATTTCTGGGGGATTTGGGAGTCAGAAGCTTATCCTGTAAATCCTCTGAAGATGGGTCCAGGAGGAGACCTATGAGCTTGTTTCCTTATCTGAGGGTCTTCTCTTCTCAGTTGGGAGGTTTTAAGAAAGCTCTAATGAGAAAAGTCGCCTTGCCTCTGTGAAGCTTAGAAGACTCATCCTAAGGGGGCAATGCCAGTATTCCATTAATCTAATCCTCTATAAATTATATACATAAATAAATGTCAGGGCTCCTTACTTCTTCATCTTCGGAGGAAGACAATTTTTAAAAAGATACCCCCCCCCCCATCTTCTAGTTGCATCCTGTGGGCTGATTTCGAGCTGTTCTGCATGAACAGAGGCTTGTCTTCCCTACCTCTTGTCCTCCAAGCTCCCTGGGAGCCAAGCTTTCCTCACCCCCAGGCCGCACTCAGGGGTGTCTAGACAGCTGGGGATAAAGGGTTTTTTTCTTCTTTTTAAAAGAAATTTCTTCATCCTTGGGCCAGTAGTCCCTGAATGCCCGCTCTGTCCTGGCTGTCTCGGCTGAGTCCCGAACGATGACTGGGGTTTCTTTCTTCCTCCTAACGTGTCTCACCTCGGCTGAGGCTTTGCTCTGCTGTCAGTGTTTATGTGTATTTTTATAATGGAAAATTTCAAACACAGGCAAGAGCAGAGAGACTGATAGCGCGAATCCCTCATCCCCGGCATCCACAATTATGTACTCATCTCTCTAATGTGCATGGGACATCCTCTTTTCTGGAAAGATCAGTCTTACAGATAACTTTGGAGTCCTAGAGAGAGAAGGGGGTCAAGTGAGCTCTTGTGCTGTGGGTAGAAACTAACCCGGAATGCCTCATCCTCTGGACACCGCACTCCCTGGTCCCTCGCTTCCTGCAGGGCCTCGGAAGTGGGGAACACAGGCCATTTGGACCAGAGCAGTCCCACTCTTATCTGTTGGCTCCCCCCCCTCCCCCCGAGACAGGGTCTTGCTGTGTTGCCCAGGCTGGACTTGAACTCCTGTTCTCAAGTGAGCCTCCCATCTCAGCCTCCTGAGTTGCTGGGACTACAGACATAAACCAGCATACCCTGCTTTTTTGCTTTTTTTTTTTTTTTTTTTAAGTGAGTATGGGTTCTATACAAGATTTAACTTTGCAGGGAAATGATATGAACTGTTGGGAATAAGTTTGGAGACCCCTCCCCTAGAGGCTGACTCTGAGAGGTTGTCTCCCACCCTTCCCTGCCTCTGCCATCTCCCCAAAATGCTTCTGGGACATGGGCAGGGATAGAGAAGGGTTACACCAGGGCCTAGCAGGAAGCACCGGAGTGTTAGGCAGGAAGTGCCACATTTTAGGTTTTTAGGATGTAACCTCTATTTTCTTCTGGGAAGGTGGGTTTGGAGTGTCCTTGGCGAATAAGGTTTTTCTCTGTGCTTCCGAGTCATGCTTCAGTCCTCAACAGGTGACAGAGCCTTGCTTAGACAAAGTAGAGAGATGGCTGGCTTTCTCCTCTTAAGCTGTGACTACATGTTGAGATATGGGAGCACTCAGAGGCCAAGGTTTTCATCTTGGTGTAACTGTTTCCCCTGCCTCTCTCTCACTCTTCTTAAAACTAAGATAAAGCAGGTAGTACCCTACCTTTCTGAATGTTGCAGACAGTGGGGTACCATGACTTCTGGGCTCAGGGTGTATACAGGGGGAGCTAAGGCAGGATTCGCATCCTTACTGAGGTGTAACTGCACAGCTGCACAGTTCACCAGTTACAGACATGCATGGAGCTGATAGTGCGCGGGTGCAGTCAGCAGCCCTCAACCCCCTCCTGGAACTCCTTCCTTCCTGCCATTTCCCACATGGGTGGCAGTGATTAGGAGGGTGTGGTTGTCCTGAGTTCTGCAAGCACTGATAACAGCACAGACAGGTGCTACCGTGGAGGTTTCTTGGACAAGCAGCTCATGAGCTGAATTTTGTGACAATGTTATGTTGACTTATCTCATTAAAGTGACATATTTTTGGAGAGCACCAGGGAGGCTGCCCAGGTAGGGTTTGGGACTGTGCGGGGATCTGTGTGTGGACTACCTCAACCCCATGTCCCCCCATTGGCTTTAGAAATGAGAGCAGTTGGCTTGGTGCCTGTAGCTCAGCGGCTAGGGTGCCAGCCACTTACACCAGAGCTGGCAGGTTCGAATCCAGCCCGGGGCTGCCAAACAGCAATAACTACAACCAAAAAATAGCTGGGTGTTGTGGTGGGCGCCTGTAATCTCAGCTACTAGGGAGGCTGAGGCAAGAGAATAGTTTAAGCCTAAGAGTTGGAGGTTGCTGTGAGCTGTGACACCATAGCTCTCTATTGAGGGCGACATAGTGAGACTCTGTCTCAAAAAACAAAACAAAAACAAAAACAAAAAAAGAAATGAGAGCAGTTCGCTTTGTGTTTACTGAGTGCGCTTGCTCAGTACCCATTCACTCTAGGCACTGTCCGTGCCTTATCTTGTTACTGAGCCCCGTCAACTGGATGATTGTGCCCATTTTACAGATAGGAAAACCAAAGTTAAAAAAAAAGGTCAAATAACTTGCCGAGGGTCACATAGTCAACAAGTGAAGCGGGACACAGTCGCAATCAATCTGCAGTCTGCACCACCGCCTGCACGGCCTCTGGTGGGACAGGCTCCTGATCTGTGACGTGGGCACAGGGTGGCAGGCAGCAGGCCCCACAATGCCACATGGTGCGAATTCTGGGATGGGGCGAGCCTGGGCTGCTGTGGGGGGTAGGGCAGCTTTCTGATGGTGGGAAGCCTCAGTGTGGCAGAGGAGAGGGCCAGGGAGGGTCCCCTGGGAGGAGCATGTCCAGCCTGCCCGCTGCTGTTTTGGTGGCCAGCCCTTAGCAGGTGCTTGGTGAAGGCTGAAGACATCACTAGAGAGGCAAGAAGGCAGCAGATCCTGAACCCTGTGCTTCCGTCAGAGGCACCCATTGGTTCTGGGTCTTGTGGCTAAGATCAAGTACAGGAGTGATCACAATCATTGGAAAGGGATCCAAATGGTCTAGTAAATTACATAAAGAATTTCAGAAAATGACAGCCTCGTTCCTGGGTTTCTCTTGGTCAAACTCAGATCTAAGTCTTTTTACATCGTCTTATTTCTCCGAGAAAAATCAGCCTTAAGCATTAGACTTTAATTACCTTCCCAAGGGACATTTCCTGTGGATATTTCTAGTGGCAAGTGGCCAAGGTCATGCTCCTAAATAAAATTAGGGTTTTGAACTGGGTCACAAACTCAGATGCCCCGAAAGGCTAAGAAGGGGCCAGAAATGAGGGCCACGGTCAGAGGAAGTCTGAGTATGGCAAAGCAGGACAGACGTGTCCTGTGTAAAGGAGTTGGCTTCTCTGAGCTGGAGGAGAGAGCCCATCAGCAGTATAATGTCCATTCCCCCTCCTCAAAAGAAGCCAAGAATTCAGACTTTTTCAATAGTTGGCAGGTAATTCAAAGATAAGGCACCACTGGTTTAAAATAAAATGTGAGGTGGAACTGCCCTCCCTGTAGAGATGAGGAGGTGAGAGGCCCCGGCCGCAGAGCCTAGGCCCCAGGGGCCTGGCCTAGACCTGGGCCCACCACCCACCTCACTGTGGGTGAAAGAACAGGGCTGGAAACCAGCTCAACAGATGCCACTGCTGCAAGAGACCTGGTGCTGGCTCTGAGAGGCGGAGCCCTGCGGCAGTCTCTCTGCCCACCTGGGCTGTCCAGCACACTGGCCATCGTCAAGAGCTGGCCTTGGGTGCCAGGTGCAGAGGTCTTAGGCAGATGGTCTCTTGTGATCCTAACAGCACAACACCCGTATCTGGCGGATTATCCCCTTTTGACAGCTGAGGAAACAGCTGGAGAGGCTCAAGCGACATGGCAGGGTGGGACTCAATGAGAGTCTGATTCCTGAACCCGCTCCCACCCATTGAACAATTCGCACTCTGAGGCTCGCATCACCACCCCAACCCAGTGCCGGCCCACTTGCCCTTGGTGTGTGGCCGCTTTCTCATTTTGACCCACTCCTGGGGCATCGCCTGCAACCCAAGGACAGCTGAGTGGAGAGCGATGGGGGCTGCGGGAGTACAGGCAGCCCCACCTACGGAGGGACTGCACCGCTCACAAGGTTGCTGACTAATTCTCTTTGCAAACGGTTCAGTTTCACATGCTTGAGTTTCCAGTAACTACGTGGGTGGATTTGTTTCATTTAAGGGGAAAACAAAACAAAACAAAACATGGAGGGGGTTTTCTTTCCCAAGAAGAGGGCTTGCCAATTATGGGTTTAGTGCGTGTGGCTCCGGGCAGCCTGGTGCAGCTCTGCAGCCAGCGGGCTCTTGGCAGACGGGCTCCAAGGTAGAAATTGCTTAGTCATCTGCAAGCTGGGACCAGGTGCCGGAGGTCAGGGAGGTGGAGGGGCTGCGAAGGCACAGGGGCTACCGGGTCCTGCCGAGGGAACCACAGTTGCCCTGTGCTCTTTCTGGCTCAGCCCTGTCACAGACTATGGGGGCAAGGAGGCAGCTGGGTGACAAGGAAGGTGCCAGGTGAGACAACCGGCCTCACCCACTGTGCAGTTCACAGGATCCCCCAGGAGACCTGGCCTGGCAAAGAGACACTTCCTGCTGGCTGAGCCACCTACTGCGGGTGAGTCGAGGACAAGGTATGCTGAGACAGGCTAGACTCCGCTGGGGAAGGGGTAACAGACAGCTGCTGGAGGATGGGACCAGGGTGTGCATGTCATCCCACAGGCTCACCCAGGGACATTAGCACACTGGTTTGGTTCAAATCCAGACAAATAGGGCAGATGGGTGCTGGCGTAGGGCACAGTCCTGGAGGCTCTGAAGTGTCAGGCAGAGCCCCTCAGGGTGCTGGATGGTGAGGAGCTTGGGGAAGAGGCTGATTGACAGGGGACAAGTAGAGGACTCAGGATGTTACTTGTTAGCAGCAGGGACGGGAGTATTTCTGTATCTTGGAGTCCGTCAGTTCCTCTGCCCAGTGTGCAGATATAGGCGGTCCATCTGCAATGTCTCTGGGTCTGCGTGGAGCGGCATGGTTCTTCAGGACAGCAGGTACGGCTGCAGACAAAGCTGCCTGGGAAGCATTTGGTCTGAGTTGTGGGGGCTCCAAGCCTGGCTTGGGAGGTGGCTGGAGTCCAGCCCTAGTATTTCCTGCCTCTATGTAACCTCCTTGAGCCTCAGTTTTCCATCTGTGAAATGGGGGTATAACAGCACCTATAATCCCAATACTATGGGAGTCTGTGCTAGGAGGATTGCTGGAGGCCAAAAGTTCTTAACTAGCCTGGGCAACATAGTAAGACCCCAGCTCTACAAAAAAATGAAGAAATCAGCCAGGTGTTATGGTAGGTGCCTGTAGTCCCAGCTACTTGGAAGCTGAGGCAGAAGGAGTGCTTGAGCCCAGGAACTGGTAGTTGCAGTGAGCTATGATGACATCAATGCACTCCAGCCTGGGCGACAGTATGAGACCCTGTCTTGGTTTAAAAAAAAAAGAGTACCCTAACAATGGAATGAGGTGATACAGGCAGGCTGCTGTGCTCTCCTGATCGCTGGGCCCCCAGACCTGAGGCAGTGCATCACCCATGTACCTTCCTGCTCCGATGTGGAAGCATTCTGTGGAATTTGCAATCTTAAATTCTGGCCGTTGAGGGTATGTTTCACAAGCTATCTGGAAGGGAAGAGATAGCTCACAAATAATATATTAGGCAGAGGTGATTAGATCCCAGAGGATTTTGATGGGGATCAGGGTTTACTCTAAGCAGGTGAATCTGAGAAGGCTTCATGGAAGAGGTGACCCTGAAGCTGGGCCTTAGGATGGGTAAGAACTGGAGAGGGAGGAGGGAAAGGGGAGGCAAGGAAGTCAGTGCAGGAAGGTGGTGTGCGCATTCAAGACCACCAGGAGCTTGGATGGTACCCAGTATATAGTAAGTGCTTAATAAGTGTCATCACCAAAATCAGTGTGACTCCAGGATTTTCGGTTTGGGTATCTGGGAGAAGGGGGGGTGTATAGGCATGGCAGAGATTTCCAGACGAGAAAAGACAGCACCAAAGCCATATGTAGGTGGTTTCCTGTGGCCAGGGGAACTGGTTTATTAGTTTTATTTATTTATTTTTTTGAGCCTCTGCAGACCAATGGGTAGCTTAGGTGGGAGCTTTTTATTTTCCTTTGTCTGGTTGGCTTTCATTCATTCCATGTTTGCTAAGGGCCCTGCATGCCAGGCTCTGCCTGAGAGTTCCCCTCAGCCAGAGGAAGCTGAGTGGACAGCCACAGGCTTGGTGACAAACCTGGTGGGAACGGGAAGCAGCTGCCCTCACTCCCCTTCCTGGACAGGTTGGGGAAACACAGCAGCTGTTCTGGGAAGCTGCGGTGTGGGGAGAGATGACATTTCCCATGGCCCAGGAGGGTGGGGTTGTGGGGTCCTGGCACAGGGTGAAAATGGGCTTGCACCTGGACACCCGGGGACAGAGTAGTGATAGGTCTTCCCCCAACTTGGGTCTCTGCCTGTCAGGGCATCCTTCTCTCTGGCCTCTGCCTCCCTGCCCCTTCTCCCCAGCAGTGTGGACCTTGCCTAAGCCACAGCGTGCTGCCTTGGGAATGGGGACAGTGTCCTGTCCTACGGCCCACAAAGCACTCTTGCCATGTGCCTCTGTCCCCAAAGCCACCCTCTTGCCTCCACCCCAGGTGCCCAGTATCCAGGGAAGACCATGCATTTTGGTGCTGCCTACTGACCTGAATCCTGGACAAATTTGCTCAGCTCTGAGAGGGGAACTCTCAGGCAGAGCCTCGGTTTGCATGTCTATGAAAAAGGGTGTGTGGCTCATCTTGCAGAATCTCACAGGTCTACCCGAAGGCAGGCAGTATGGCCCCATGGGCAGCTGTTTGCATCATTCAAATGTGTGTTATTCCCACTCAGCGATTTGGGGCATCTCACACAGATCAAGGCCTCCGCCAGGCTCTGGACAATCTGCAGGATAAGGCAGGGTCCCTGTCTCCAAGGACTCACCACCCATACCAGGCGACAGTCACTTCAGCTGCTGATCATAACATGGCCTGGCAAAGGAGGGTCCCTGCCCAGGAGCCCAGCCTGCAGGGGTGTCCTGCAGTAAGTCCTAAGGAGGTGTAGAGCCTGGGAACCCAAAGGGCAACTTCTCAGGGGCTGTAGGCCAGTCAGTGTGTGGACATGTGAGCCACCTCAGCCACAGCCTGTCATTTACTGTGGCCGTGGACCACACCAAGCCTCAGGGCTCTTCTTCCTCCATCTTGGACTAGATGGCTCCACCGCTCACACCCCTCCTCAGGGCTTCTGGCTGGCTGCTGTTCCCCTCTGAAGCTATGGAGGAGGCAGGGTACCTGCTCAGGTCAGGCACTTGGTGAAGTCTCGCCTGCCTGTGCCTGCGTCTCACTGTGGCTGGTGTTAAGTTATGGCTGACACCAAGGATGCACAGAAGGTCAAGCCAGCCTGCTGTAGCCCCAGTGAGGACAGGGAACCACAGGGCTGGCTGGGAAGGGGTTTGGGAGGCTGGCTGGAGTGGCAGGGGGGCATGGTCCTAGGAGCCTTCCAGGGAGCCCCCACATCCACATTTCTGTGGTTGCTGAGCTTCTTGACCTGCCACCCCAACTCCACGGCTGGCTTGAGGTGGGGAGCTGCTTCCCCAAGCATCCAGGCCAGACCTCCTAGGAAGACCTTGGCTGGGCTTTGGCCCTGAGCTGGCCGCCTGCCTGCTTTATCCCTAGGACCCTGGGTTCAGAGGCAGGACCCTCTCCTTCGCAAAGGGGTGAAGGGGAGCCCACACTTTTGAGTCCACTGAGTCAGGCGACCTTTGCTGTGCAGGTAGACTCGCCTGCTGTGGACAGGATCAGAGCCCCGCCCCAGGGACTCCAGATATCTAGGTGTCTGTTCCTCACTGTCTCTAAACACCCCCCCATTGTTTCTCTCTGCCTCCCTCCTAAATTTGCATGTAGACATATCCTTCTACAAATGTTTGCAGAGCACCCAATGTGTGCCAGGTATTGCTTTAGGCAGGGGGAGCAGCTGGAGCAGGACAGACCAGAGGGGGGTAACCAGCCATCACATCTTTTGGGCCTGGGTTGCCCCAGCCAGATGTCTTTAACTTCCAAGGGACTTCATTGTGCTCGCCTTTCCTCCCTGTGCCCTACCCCAGGTAGGTGCAGATGTGGAGACCCCTGGAGGGCCAGGAGAACCCCTCTGGTCTTGGGGTTCCTCAGCACACTGTTGTTGGGTGAGGGTTGCTCATATCAACTTGCTTCTTGAAATGTGGAGAAATTTTGCAGGTCTGTCAGGCAATGTAGCAGCCCCAGGTCACTGAGGGAGCTGGTGACACAGAGCCGGGCCTCCCCTGGGGGCATGTTAGTGCTGGAGTCCAGCACTGCGGGACTCCAGGTGCCAACCTAGCACAGTGGGTCCTCAGGAGGAGTCTGGGAGGATGGGCGGGTGATGAACAAGGGAGCTAGACTCTTCCTTCATCTGTGACCCAATCAGCTCCTATTCAAGGGTGTCCAATGACTGTCTCTTTCTCTCCTTGAGGGCAAGGGCTCTGTCCACCTGGCCCTGCAGCCCCTGTGCCTAAGTTAGAGTCTGAGATACAGTGTGCAGGTTGGGTCTGTTGACATAAAACAAAAGACCGAATCAGCTGATCATCTTCTAGCTGTGGCTGTGTCCCACCATGGGGTCCTGAGTGCACCCCCAGCTTGCCACTCCCTGCTCAGGTCAATCACCACCTTCCTTTTGAAGGTGTTCTGGAGCGTGAGCTTTTGTGTGTCTCGTGCCCTCCTGGGGGACTTTTCATTTATGTCATTTGTGGTTTTGAGGCCACTAGCTGGGTTTGGTGGGATGGAGTTACAGTAAGGTGTGGTCACAGAAGGTTGGTGTGTTGGGGAAGGGCCAATCCCCAGGCTCCAGTGGAAGATCCCCCCCCCCATTCTTTTTAAAAATAAGCATCTACCTTCTTCTCTTCTCCCCCACATGACTGAACTCCTGAGTCTCTGACTCCCACTCCCCGGGCCCCGGCAGTGGCAGTGACCTTGCTGAGGATTCTGGCTGAAAAAGGCAGCCGTGTAATTACAGGTACTGGAAATAGTCCTTTTAACCTTCTCCTTCTATCCCCTTAGAAAACGAAAACAACAACAAAATCCCCCCCAAAAAAAACATTCAACTGAAAAAAAAGCTCTTAAACCGTCTTAGTTTAGTCTGCAGAGGCGTCTGGGCGGTGGGCCGTATGCATTTGCATTCCTTTGGAGTGTCGGGTTTCTGGGTTAGTGGTACATGGAGGGGGAAGCAAGACCTCTGCACAAAGCCATGTGTGTGCACAGTGGAATTCCAAATATCTCGGATGGCATGGGGTGGGTGCCCGGCACCGGGGCCCATTCCTAGGAGACAGCAGATCTTGTGTGATTTGAGCTAAATTTGCCCTGACTTGCTAATTGTCACCGTGGCATCCGACAGGAGAGTTTCAGCAGCCCAATACTTCAGACCTTTAGTGAACACTTACTGTGTGCTGAGGATTTGGCCAAAATTAGGTAAGAAGGAGTTTGAGAAACTCACGAGTCGGTGAGGGAGGTGGACACTGGGCAGCTCATTAATGCGGTATTTCATCACATCTGAGACCGCTGAAAATAAGGTTCGCCGTTTTTATACGGGCTGGCGATTGTCTCTGTCATGCGTTGGTGATTCTAGGATTCCAGCCCAATGGCAGAGGTTAAGATGCGAATTACGTGACCCTGAGTCAGTGAGAGACAGAGGATGGTGGACTGGCGGGAGTGCCTCTGTGGTCATGGGGGAGGTCGCCCAGTGGCAGAGGGTATCTGAGAGGCATTTTATGGGCAGAGTGGGGTTGGGGGAAAACGCAGCAGCAATGTTAATAGCAGTAAGTGCTGCTGACATGTGGCCCCCTGTGGGCTTTCAATGCACCTCTATGGGGGACAGCTGTGATGTTTTGTTTTATACATGGGCCAAGGCCAACCCAAGTGATGCATACCTGGGAATTGCACTGGGCAGGTGATTTAAATGCTTGTTCTCTCTGTGCTCCCATCCTGGAAGGGGCTTGGTTGGCTCTTTATTGATACCCCGTGTCCCTGGGCCTGAGTCCCCTGAGACTCAGGCTTGCTCCTTCTTTGTCTTGGACCCATCTCTGTAGCTTCTCATTAGCCAGTGCTTAGTATATACCAGGCATCCTCAAATGATCCCAATGAGATGAGGTTATTATCCTCAGTTTTCAGACAGGAAAACTGAGCGTCATAGCCGGCAAAGGATCAGAGCTGGGATAGGAACCCATCCCGGGCCATCTCCAAAGCCCTGTGCCCGTCTCTAAGGTTTGCAAGAGTTTTATGGAATCTCATTTGTCATTCCTGTCTGGAAAACTACCTGCTCACCTCCGATCTGTATCACCTACTGAGCTCTTGGCAAGAGGGATTTAAAAGTCCTAATCTGATGGTTGATTATGGTGAGATGTTTATTTATGAAGAGGATCCAGGGCTTACAGCCCGTGAGTTTTCTTTAAACCTATGAGAAACAGAGTCATGGCTAGGCAGAAGGTGGAGGTGGACTGGGGAGAGTCTGCCTAAAGGGGACCATGGTCCAGTTCTGGGGAGGCCAAAACCGCCTGCTGATTCTACTGTGGGTGAAAATTGGCAGACTATTCTAGAGGGTCCTGGGTCCCTGCCCACAGGTGGCAGAGAAGGATGGTGGCCTGTGGGTTGGGCCTTGCTCTACCCACTCTGACAGTCAGCGGGAGGGAGGCGCCCGTCATGGAGGGAAGCACCATCTCAGGCCACCAGACACCTCCAGCCCCTCGCCTGCCCCACCCTTCCTGACATGCTTCTCAGCCCCCTCCTTTTGTTGTCTGGCTGCATCAGACGTCTGGGTTTGCAGGGAGGTTCCTGAATGGGCCTTAGAAATAGCTCACTCCCTTCCCGTGCCGCCAGCACTGACCCAGATGTGACCTTCCCCGTGGTGACAGTGTCTGGCTGTCACTCTTTGATGCTGGCAGTGGACGGGCTGGGTGGCCAACTCTCCAGCTCTGGCCTTCGAGGACTTTGCTGCTTCAGCAGTCGCCTGCTGGACTCCCCTTCCCTCTGCCATGTTGGAAAGGAGAAACGCATTCAGCCTTCCCACTCCCAGGAAGTGCCCTGGCTGAGCTGGCAGTTCTGAGAGTGGGGATGGAGCGGGCCAGTTCCTGCTGGGCCAAAGCCAGGTGGGGTGGGGGGTACATCCATTGGTCCCTCTCGGCCCCTCTCGGCCCCCAGTCACTTCCCAGGGCGCTCAGCCTCCATACAATCCTGAGAATCACTGGGGATTTTCCACTCCTGCCCCGGCCTGCGTACAGAGCCGCCCTCCAGGGCCCATTGGCAGAGATCTCAGTGGGTCTCAGAAGATGCTCTGTGGAGCCCAGGCACCAAGGCTGACCCAAAGGCCAGAGGTCAGTGGTGGATTGTGTATGTGCAAAGGGTGGCTTAATTGCACATAAGTAATTCAGATGTTAACAAGGTAGAAAACGACGAACAGCAGACTGAGTGCAGAGGCTCATGCCTGTAATCACAGCACTCTGAGAGGCCGAGACAGTGGATTGACCCTGCGGCTCACGCCTATAATATCAGCACTCTGGGAGGCCAAGGTGGGTGGATTGATTGAGCTCAGGAGTTCTAAGCCAGCCTGAGCCTCAAGAAACAAAAGACTGAGTCCCTCTATCTACTAAAAATAGAAAAATTAGCCAGATGTTGTGGCGGGCACCTGTAGTCCCAGCTACATGGGAGGCTGAGGCAAGAGAATCGCTTGAGCTCAAGAGTTTTAGGTTGCTGTGAGCTATGATGCCACGGCACTCTACCCAGGGCATCAGAGTGAGACTCTGTCTCATTAAAATAAATAAATAAATAAATAAATAAATAAATAAATAAATAAATAAAAGACAAAACACCAGACCCATCTCCCTCCAAAGAGATGGTCTCTCCCACACATGGCTGTCCTTGTGTCTCTGGGCACTGAGAGCCAAGTTGGGCAGGTTCTGGGGAGATGGCCTTTGCTGGTCCTCCAGGGGACTGTTCTCCGAGGCCTCAGTTCCTGCTGTGCGACATCCACACCATTGAAAATTGCTGCTAAATTTCTACCACCATTGTCCATGATAGCAGGGGCTATGCCACATGGGAGCCCAGAACCAGGGCCCTTCTCCTTCCACTTTCCTCCAGATCCTTTCTGTCCTCCAGGAAAGAGAAGCAGGGCACAGACCCCAAGGAGAGAGGTCACTTGCCAGTGATGCACACATGCCCTTTGCCACCGAAATCCAGTTGCAGAATCCCTCCTCAGGGCATCTGGGTTGCTCAATCGTGGTCACAATTCCCGGGTGTTTTAGACGGTGCCAGAGTTGGGAAGTTAATTGCTGGCAGATGATGCAGCTGGAATGGGCTCCAGGTGGGCAGGATTCTGTTCTTCTTACCCTGGGGACCCACCACAGCATAGATCTGGCATGTAGGAAGACTCACAACCACTTGTGTCATTGATAAATTGCACCTCAATTAGCTGCTGGGGTCATCCCATCCGTGGCTCTGCTCTGTGGCGGTTCCACAGAGCTCCTGGTGCTCAATGCATGGAGGTCCTAAGTGAGGCTTTGATGAGGGTGTGGAGGTGCCTAGTGCCAGGGTGCACATCCTTTGCCATTCTATGTGGTGTCCCTCTGTGCCCAGCTTCGGAAGAGTCAGCTTGGAGGACTGTAGGTCCTGGACTCGGTGTACCCGACGAGGAGGCCAGCTTGGGCAGGGATGGGCCAGAGGCAAGACAAAAGCCTGGTTGTGCCCTCGGAGAAAACCCAAACCTGGGTTTCCCTGAGGCTGAAACTGCCAGTGCCCAGCCTGTCTTGTTCCCATAAAGGGGACTTTGTGTGTGGCTCCTGGTGGAGGAGGCGGCCAGCCAGCATCTCCTGGCGCCCAGACTCTCTGGGAATGGGCGTGACCGCCTCAGAGCCGCAACTCCCTGCGACGGTAACTCTCATGACCCCTGACTTCTGAGAGCCGACGCCAGGCCAGACGGTCATGCTTAGGACAAGTCTGTTCTCCATGCCACGGGGTGGCGTGGTCTTGTTGGATCCAGACCAGACACATTCTTTCTTGGAAGAGCGATTGGGGTGGCAGAACGAGATGCCTGGGCAGGCTGGTGGACGGGAGGTGCCTGGCGAGCGGTCTGTGCTGGGAAGCTCAGCCATCCTGCTGGCTGCCGCCCCTGAATGGATGGCCTGTATGTGTGGACATGGTGTGGCAACCCAGGATTCCCAGGGCTCGGCACAGAGGCACCAATGGAGCCTCCTCTGCTCTCGTGCATCCTTGAGTTTCTCCCTGCGGGGAGCACTGGGCTTCCAGGGGGAATCTGTGCTCTGTCACCCAGCTTGAGCTAATGGCCCTGCTTTGGCCAGTGCAGGTGGAGGGGCCAATGCTGCTCCCTCCTTTCCAGGTGCCAGCTGGCCCTGAGCATTTGGGATTGTTGGGCTGTGTAGAGTTCAGCTCTGGCCACACTGGGGGACTAGTTCTCAAGGATTGAGAGGCGTGGAGGCCAGGCATGTGGCAAGAGAGCTTTGGATCCAGCTGGGGAGCTTCTGCAGCAGGTCATGGACAGACAAATGGATGGCTGACTGCCCCTTCAGGAATGAGGCATGGTTGAAGAGCCCTAGGCCCTGCTTCCATGGGAAGGGTGTTTCTGTGGAGCATGGTGGCGTGGGCAGGTAGCATCATGGAACAGAAGGAGTTGCTCACTGATTCAACAAGTGTTTTTTGAGCACTTACTATGTGCCAGTTACTGAGCACATAGTGTCTGAGGCACAGGGTGAACAAGACTAAGCCTTTGCCCCCATGGAGCAGGTATTCTTACAGGGCGACGAGTCTTAAGCAGATAACCAATTGAACATCATTGCAAAGTGCCATGGAAATGTGCAGAGCAGAGCACAAGGGCAGGAGAGCTGGGGGCAGGGACATTTGCTATCTTAAGTAGGATGGCAGGGAAAGGCCACAATGGTGTAATGACCTCTGCACAGAGCCCTGAGGAAAGTGAGAGAAAAGCCTCCCGGGCACTCAGGCCCAGTGTACCCAGAGCCAGGCAGAGGCCTTGGGAAATGCAAAGCCCCTGGGGCAGGAGCTGAGCATGTACCAGGGACAGCCAGAAGCTGCAAGGAAGGAGAGAGGGCAGTGGAGGGGAGAGGAGGTGACAGCGGCAGGTCTGGGGGTCACCGTAACTACTGGCTCTTCCTCAAGTGGGGCCCCAGGGAAGGCTGGGCAGAGGAGGGATGAGAGTCCGCTGGGGATTCAGACTGGAGAAGGAAGGAGGCCGCTGCTGTCACAAGGTGCCAGGGGCTGGTGCCAGACCCCGGGGAAGAAGCAGTGAGGTGATGAGGGTGGCCCAATCCTGGATAGATTAAAGGCAGGACTGACAAGGTGCACTCCTGGATAGGCTTGGGCTTCTGCCCCATAACTTGCACCTTGATTGAGGGGATTTATCTGGCATCTACCGTGTGCCAGGCTCTTGGCCTCCTTCCAGCAGGAAGACAGGTATGAAAATCAATGGTCATAGAGTATCTCCTGCTGGACCGAGCCCACTCAGGGACGGGGACTCTGGGGCTCAGCACACATTTGAGGACGAATAATGGAAAGAATGCACAGGTACAGAGCAGCTTATATGGATGAGGCTGAGCAGAGTTCAGAAGACTTTCCAGAGGGAACCAGAGCCCTGTTTCAAAGGCTCTGTGGGACACATCTTGATAAGGGAGCAAGGACATGCCAGGGAAGAAGCTGAACAAAGAAGTGGTGTCTTTAGAAAGCTTGACTTGCTGCTGGGTTAGGACTCTTCCAGTTGCAAGGGCCAAAAAGTCTAGTCCAAACCTGCTTAAACAAAAAAAAGCCTGGTTTGCTGAACTGTAAATAGCTGAAAAGTCAAGGGGTTTCAGGCATAGCTGAATCCAGGGGCTCAAACCCTGGCATCAGCAATCATGTGTCTTTCTCTGTTTAAGCTTGTGGGTTTGTTTTTTTTTTTTTCTTTTTTCTTTTTGGCCTCTTTCACAGCATGTCATTTAAGTGAAAGTCCCAGGATTTGGCTGTTATTGGTCCTATCTCCTCACTGTCTGGAGGAGTATGTGACACTCCAACTGAGGTCATGCCTTCCCCCTGGAGAAGAGGGTCATCCTCAAAATCAGAATTGAGGTGCATCACCAGAATGAGACAAACCAGGTTCTGGGGCAAAGGAGCCCTGAGATTCATGAAGGGACACTGTATTTTCATAGTGTGGTTGTGTGTCTTGCTGGGGGAGGGCAATAGCAGGGACGGGATGGGGAATGAGGCTGGAAAGGCAGAGCCAGGTCATAAAATGCTTTTATATGCAAGAGTCCAAGGTTGTTCTGCAGGTGGCCAGTGCTGGAGGTAGGTAAGCAGGGTATATTTCTAGAAGCAGTCAGTTGCCCAGTAAGGCCACCTTTCCCTTGGGTGGCCCTGCCTGCTGGGCTGGCACTAAGTTCCCTGCGGTTGAATTTTTTCTCCATAAAAACTCGAGGGGAAGCTGCAGTCAAGTCCCCATATCTCCCCGGAATCTTCCTCAGGAGCAGAGAAGAAGCTGGTTCCTGCACCCCCAGGTTCTGTTAGGATCAAATGTCATTGTGGTGAGGAGGGGTGGCCAGCCCAGTGTCCTGGGTCCTGGCCAGAAAGACTATGGGGTCCATGAGGTCAGAGTGACCTGGCCCCCTCCACCTCCCTTACACTGTCTGTCCCCAGGAGCGTGGCTGGTAGAACGTTCTCAGTGGGGCTGAGTTTACCCTTCTCTGCCTTTGGTTGATTGGGCCTTTGGTGCTCTTGAGAATACTTCTTGAGTAAAAGAGTCACCCTGTGGGACGTTTGGAAAAATCTGAGTTTATTCTCAACATCACCCCAGGGCTGGACATGTCACTTTTCCTAGCCCCAAGCCCTCTGTGGGGTGGACACTTTTGTGGGTCACTGACCCTGTGGAAGCACTTGGAGCCACCTGGAGTGACCACAGAAAAGTCAGTGGGTGGTATCCAAGCAGTCGTTCCAAACTGCCCCTGGCACAATGGCCAAAGCCTTGACCAGAAGGGATATAGTGGTGGAAGGTGGACCTTGCTATGCCCCAGTTGCTGTCTGCATGAGGCTGAATGTTCTCCCTGATGGGTGGGCTGGCCCAGGAGGGCTGGTAGCCCAGAGCTGGGAGCTGGGTCCATGAACCTGAGAAGCTGGGACTCCCACAGGCCCTGTGGCAGCTGCCAGGCCCAGCTTCCCGAGGAAGCCGCTGGGGCAGAGTCCTCCTTGCTCAGCCGCCTCGAGCTAAATAAACCCCAGCCCCATCCCCAGCCGGACAGACGTGGTAAGCCCAACTGTTTCCAAGGGGCTTTCCTTGTTCCCATAGTTTAGTCTACACTGGTTTAGTTCGAGAGACTTATTGCCTCTGAGTCAAAACACAAAAATCCCCCTGGACGCACCATGGTGTTTGCTGCCAGAGGAGCAGCTGGTGCCTTCTCTGGGGTGGGGGGGGTCCCTAATCCTTCCTTTCCTGGGTGCAGCCCTCATCCAGTCCTCCAGGTCAGGGAGGCACCCAAGACCCCCCCAGTCACCCCAGGACCTTTGCTTTGTGGCGGGTGCTCTGCCATGGTCTCTCAGGGATGAGATGAACACCCCGCCATGCCGGTGTGCAATGCAGTTGAGCCTCCCAGGGTGATCCTTTAAGCCAACAGCCTCCAGAGTAGCCACTTGTGGGACGGCCCACTGGGGTGTGGGGAGAAATCACTAGTTTTATTTTTCTCTCATCTGATTTCATTTCTATTTGTTCACCTTCTGTTGATTTGGATGCGTATCATATGCACATCTTTCGCAGGATCTGTGCCTCCAAGGTGATCACCAGGCAGGTGGATAACCAGGAAGGGATGGTAACCCCTAGAAGTGAGGTTTGTGACGGGAGGGGGTGCCACAGGGGGTCCAGGGAAGGCTGAGTGCGGGGCTTGGGGCAGGCAGACAGCAGGTGTCAGCGCTGGTCTGTGCCCTGGGCACAACTTATCTTCCCACTGTGCACGAAGGCGGCGGACTGGACTCTTGGCAGAGTTTGGGAGAGAGGTTTGGCCCCTGTTTCTCCAGTGATAGACACCATTTCCTAAGGTCTCAACCAAGGGTCAGCCAACTTTAGGGGCCAGATCGTAAATATTTAGGCTTTGTGGACCATACAGTGTCTGCTGTAGCTACTCAGCTCTGCCCTTGTGGCATGAAAGCAGCCACACACAATTTGTAAGCAATGAGCCTGGCTGTGTGCCAATAAAACTTTATTTACAACAATAAGAGGCCTCATTTGGCCCATGGGCCATAATTTACCTAACCCTGGTCTAGATTTGGATGGACCCCGATGGCATTCAGAACCAGTTTCCCACCAAAGTGTAAGCCCCCATCTTGGATTCATGAATGGCGTGCTGTAGTCAGACTATACCTTGGGAGACTTGGGGGGCAGAGTGTGGACCCCACAGAGGATTTGTATAGCTGGAGCAGGTAGGCAAACAGCCCCTTATGCCAGATGGGGAAACATCTCAGCTCTGCAACACTCTGTACACCCCCCCCCCCCTTTAGTGCCATATAAACATGGCTGTGGGGGAGGATTCTGTACTGGAGCCGAGGGAGGAGGCAGGCCCAGCTTGTCACAGCAGCTGAGCCAAAAGAGATTCAGAGGCCCTTCAAACTGGTGTCCCTCAGCACATTGTGAAAAGATATGCTTTGGGAAGAATGTCTCCTCTTCAAGTTTGGGAACTGCTAAAATTAAACAGAACCCACAAGCTTCTGTCCTACAGGACTTCTCAGAACCTTTAAGGTGGGCTTTGTGACTCTCTAGGAGGGGATATAATATTTCCTCAAACTGAGAAATAATTTTCAGGTGCTTAAGAATCTGTTGCACTCACTTTGGGGGAGAACAGATCCTCTTGTGGCTGAGGGGTTCATGGTGGGGGGGGATGAAGCTGGAGAGGGAGGCACAGGTGATATCCTGAGTGGGTGGACAGGGCGATCAGTCCTCATCTCTGGAAGGCAGTGATGGAGAGCTCAGGGGAGGTGATGCAGGGCGGCAGGTAGGAGGACCTGAGGAAGGCAGGAGGGGAAGAGCGTTTCTGGAGAAGGCTTTGACCCTAGTCAGAAGTTAGTGCTGGAGTCCAGGATCTTGGCCTTGGATGAACAACAGGTGGGACCACCGTCAGGCTGGGCGGATGGTAGGCTCTGCTCTGGTGTGGACGTGTTAGGGGGCAGCTGGAGAGAATATTCCGTGGTAGTGTAACTCTATAACATTTTATTTCCCAAACTTTGATGCTATGAAGCTCTTGGAATCTTTTCTGGGACTGAGTCCTGGAGTCCAGGGAGGGAAATTGCCATGGATGGTGGCACAGTTGGTTCAGAGTGGCCCAGGAGGGGTGGCCACATGTTTTGCACAGAGGAAAAGGGAAACCTGACTCTCAGTGGGTCTCATAATGCAATTCCGGGAACACAAAGAGTCTCTTCTCATAGATGTTTGTTGCACATTAGCAGCTTAAATAATTGCTAGGTGCGTGATCGTGGTGAGGAATCTGAATGATGCACAGTGTGTAAACACCAGGAGTACAAACTGCCTGGCTCCCGCCACCCAGGGAGACACACTAACATTCTGACAGCCAACCTCGTCCTGGGGGCATGGACGAGGACATGCATGTTCGGAAGTTTACAAAGACACATTTTGTCTGCCACCTCCCTTCTCTCTCTCGCTCCATCCCAAACCCGTGCTAACCTGGAGTGTGTTCTTCTGAACTTGTTTAAAAAATTGTGGTGCAATCCACATACATATAAAATTCACCATTGACTGTTACTATATAGGTCATAGCGTTAAGTACATGGCTGGATCATATGATAATTGTATTTTGGATGGTTTTAGGAGCCACCATACTGTTTTCCGTAGTGACTACACCATTTTGCATTTCTACCAACAGTGCACAAGGATTGCAATTTCTCTACACCCTTGCCAGCACTTGTAATTTTCTTTCCTTTTTTTTTTTAATCGCGACTTTTGTAAAAAAACATAAACCTTTTATTGAAGGACAATACTCCCAGAATAGTTCCACAGCTCCCTACCTGCCCTGGCATATATGTACGTATCTGTGAGGATGCCATTATTTTATTATTATTATTCTACCCTGCTCTGTTCCCTGAATTCCCTGGAAATGTCTCCAGGCTCACTGATGTGGTTCTTTTAATTTCTGGCTAATGGTACAGATGTATCAGAGCCATCCACCTGAGTGACCTTCCACCGATGACAATACGCTCCATTCGGAGTTGCAGAAAACGGCCACTTCTCTGTGATAAACATCCTTTTATGGACATCCTTCTGTGACCTGGTGCTTCGTCTTAGGGACTCAAGTGCCAGGAGTGGAATTGCTGGGTCAGTTGCCTGATTTTTATTCCCCCCAGAGATGCGTGATTCAGAGGCTCCCAGCCACTCAGACACTCACTCCTCCCCTACCCCTATCAGGAGACGTCATCTCTATTATCAACCCACCGGCAGAAATCTGGGAGGGTGCAAAATAATGTGTGATTATTCCTCTAATCTTATGTCCCTCTGTCTACTTGGGAGGTTGAGCATCTTTGCATATGTGCTTATTTGCTGTTTGCATTTACTATTTGACTATCATGCAATAAAAGGATCCAAAACGTATGCGGCAGACTGTTCACAGTTGTTCATTTTGAGTGTTGAAAATATGTGAATCTTTTGCTCATGTTTGAACTACACATTTTCAAGATTAAAAAATATATATCTCAATGAAAGTGTTTTAGGGAGATCGGTTTGAGTGGGCTGGGGTCACCGAGGGGGACCAGTTTGGAGATTCTCACAGCAACCTTGCAAGTGATAATGACTTGAGCAGAGTGAAGGCGTCTTTGAGTGATGATGGGGGCAGGGTGGGAATTTACAACATTCTGCACTGAGGTTTGAATCTGGAAGGCTGGGAGGGAACTTTTGAGTCTCTGCGGAGTGGGGAGTGAGTGGTGGATAGGGTTGCTGCTAGGGAGATTCTGTGTGGTGGACAGGTCGAGTTCAAGAGAAGACACTTTTTGCCACAGCACAGCAGCCAAGGAGGGGGCTTGTGGAGGAAGGGACCCTGGAGAATAGGTGTGAAGGGCAGGAAGAAGAATGGGCAGAGGAGGTGGGAGGTGCCTCGTAGTACACTGTCACCAAGACTAAGGAGCCTTCCAAGTCAAGGACATGGTTGGTATTTTCAGACATGGCTGAGAGGTAAAGAGGATGCTTTTTTTAGGCCTGTTCAATTTATCGATTACAAGGCCATGACTTTGGAAGAGCAGTTTCCCTACAGGGGCTGGTTCTGCAGCCTGAATGCGTGGAGGGCGACAGGGGCCACAGGAAGTGTGGTAGTGGCAGCAGGAGAGGGCATTGGCCATGGGCGATATTGGTACCCCAGGCTCTGTCTCGGGCTCTGGGACTCATTCTTGGGTTCAACACTCTTCACCAGCAAGTGTGGGCTGTGCCAATCCCCACAGGTGTCTGAGAATTGGCCTCCCAGGTTCACGGTCCATGGGGGAAATGGCCACAAACTCGGAAAGCACCTTCCTCCGAGAACCTCTGTCTACCCAGTTCAGCGTCTGCTCCTAGAGCAGACCCCAGGGAGCGGCAGACACATGAGTCATTTCCTGGACAGCAACCTGTCCCCGCGTCTTAGTCGTTTTAGGCTTGGTCTTTTCTACATTTATCTTCTTTTTCAAGTCCACTTCTATTTCCTGCCAGTCTGTCTCCATGTCAGCTCTGTGAAGCACCCACGGGGAGCGGTAGCTTGTGAGTGCACCACACCACGTCGCCGGCCCTGGGAAGAGGGCGGCCTCTTTTCTATTCTAACTGAAAAGAAAGGAGGTTGGCAAAGCCCAGTAGCCAGACCAACGGTGACATTCTCCTCTGCTGGGCAGACCTTCCCTTCAGCTGGGCTCCTGGGGAGAGAGTTCAAGGGATAGACAGCTTCGGAGGTGGCTTAAAGAGGCAGACAGGGCAAGGCCAGGCAGAGCAGCTGCTGCTCTTAGCTTTTTTTTTTTAGCGTTTGTTCCTGTAGCATCAGGTTAGAAAGACTCACTCCTCTTCCATCACTTAATTTCTCTATGCCTCAGGTTTTTCTTCCTTTAATTTCATATAAAACAAAGCATTTTTTTTTTAGAGACAGAGTCTCACTTTATCACCCTCAGTAGAGTGCCTTGGCATCACAGCTCACAACAACCTCCAACTCCTGGGCGTAGGCGATTTTCTTGCCTCCACCTCGCGAGTAGCTGGGACCATGGGTGCCCACCTCAATGCCTGGCTATTTTTTGTTGCAGTTTGGCTGGGGCCAGGTTCGAACCCACCACCCTCAGTATATGAGGCCGGTGCCCTACCCACTGAGTCACAGGCTCCGCCCTTAGAACCATTTTTAAGAGTTCAGTTGACTCACAGTAAGTACACTGATAATGTTGCACAGCCATCACTGTTATCCATCTCCAGAGATTTTTCATCTTTCCAACAGAAACTGTCCCTGTTAACCACTAACTCCCTGTTCTACCTTGCCCCAGGCCCTGGCAACCACCATTCTACTTTCTGTCTCTGAGTCGGACTCATAGGGGAACCTTATATGAATGAAATCGTACACTATTTATCTTGTTGTGATTGGCTTATTGCATTTTGCATAATGTCCTCAGGGTTCATCTGTGTTGTGGCAAGTGTCAGAATCCCTTCCTTTTTAAGGCTGAGTAATATTTCAATGTATGCACAGACCACATGCTGTTTATCCATTCTTCTGTCAATGGACATTGGGCTGCTTCCACCTTTTGGCCATTATGAATAGTGCTGCTGTGAATGTGGGTGTACAAATATCTGTTCAAGACCCTGCTTTCCCCACATCCCACCCTGCTTTCCCCACATGCAGATGGTGGCCTTGGTGCAGAGAGAAGGGAACATTTTTGCACACTTGCTGGGATTGCAAACTAATATAGCCTTTTTGGAAAGAAGTATGGAGAATCCTCAAAGAGCTAAAAGTAGATCTTCCATTTGATCCAGGTATCTACCCCCAAGGAAAAGAAATCATTTATCATAAGGACATTTGCACTTGAATGTTTACAGCAGCTCAATTCACAATTGGAAAGATCTGAAAACAACCCAAGTGCCCATCAACCCATGAATGGATTAATAAACTGTGGTATATGTATACCTTGAAATGCTATTCAGACATTAAAAAGATGGAGTCTCGGCCTGGCACCTGTAGCTTAGCAGCTAGGGTGCCGGATGCATACACTGGGGCTGGTGGGTTCGAACCTGGTCAGGGCCTGCCAAACAATGACAACTACAACAAGAAAATAGCCAGGCATTGTGGCGGGCACCTATAGTCCCAGCTACTTGAGAGGCGGAGGCAAGAGAATCTCTTGAGTCCAAGAGTTTGAGGTTGCTGTGAACTGTGACGCCACGGCACTCTACTGAGGGTGACATAGTGAGACTCTGTCTCCCCCCCCAAAAAAAAAATAATAAATGGAGTCATTTACCTGGATGGAGTTGGAGAGCTCCTCCTAAGTATCTCAAGGATAGAAAAACAAGCATCCCAGATACTCAGTACTTATGTGAAACCAGTAGATGAACAACTACACACCCACACAAGAGGAAAAACACAATTAAATTCAAGAAGAGCGGAAGGAGTAAGCCCCACCTAACGGGTACAATGTAGGGTACATGACACACCTTCTGGCTGAAGGACCCAACTACAACTCAGGACTTTTCCTAACAAACCGCAAACAATGTAACCTAATCTTATATACCCTTAAATTACTCTGAAATAAAAAAATAAAGACCCTGCTTTCAATTCTTTTGGGGTATACCCCAGAAATAGAATTGCTGGATCATATAGTAATTTTGGTTTTACTTATTTAAGGAACCATAATACCGTTATCTACAGTAGCTATACCATTTTACAGAATGAAGCATTTTGATTGGGTGATTTTTTTTTTTAACTGTTTATTTTTTATTTATTATTTTTTTTTATTTTTTCCAGACAGAGCCTCAAGCTGACGCCCTGGGTAGAGTGCTGTGGCATCACAACTCACAGCAACCTCCAACTCCTTGGCTTAAGCGATTCTCTTGCCTCAGCTTCCCAAGTAGTTGGGACTAGAGGCGCCCGCCACAATGCCCAGCTATTTTTGGTTGTAGTTGTCATTGTTGTTTGGCAGGCCTAGGCTGGATTCAAACTCACCAGCTCTGGTGTATGTGGCTGGCGTATCTTTCTGCCTTAAAAGAATGTTGTGGTTCTGGCTCAGTGCCCATAGCTCAGTGGTTAGGGCACTGGCCACATATACCGAGGCAGGTGGGTACGAACCCAGCCCAGGCCTGCTAAACGACAATGACAACTGCAATAAAAAAAATAGCTGGGCATTGTGGCAGCCTCCCAGCTTCTTGCGAGTCTGAGGCAAGAGAATTGCTTAAGCCTGAGAGTTTGAGGTTACTGTGAGCTGTGATGCCCCGGCATTCTACCTAGGGTAACATAGTGAGACTCTGTCGCAAAAAAAAAAAAAATGTTGTGGTTCTTTGGTCAGTGGCTGGAAGATGATGTTTGAAGTTAAGATTTGAACATGTGATGTCCTGTGAACAGCCATCATCTAACCCATTAACGTATGCCAAATACAATGTGTTCAGCGGTGTCCCACACACAGTGGGAGCCCTGCGAGCATCATTTGAGGACCTATCCTGTGCAGAGAGCTGTTAGAATCTCCGTGAGTATTCATAACCTCTTTGATTCCCTCTGCATTCTTCCAGAACAAGCATTTTTTGCTCTTCTCTTTCTGCAGATGAGAAATGAACAATGCTTTCTGGTGCGGTTAGTTCCAAGTGTTATTTCTTGGGCTGTTAGCTCCCTTCACATTTTCTGTACACCTAAAAAACCATTTCTGATTCTCCTTTCCTGGCCCTTTCCCTACCTCCCCAAAGTGAAAGAAAGAAGGAAAGAGAGAGGAGTGGAGGATTATCAGCCCCAGGACTCAAAGACGTGTCCAGCTCTGAGTGCTGGTTAGTGAGGACGGCACTCAAGGCTGACTCCAGCAGGCCCCTCGCTTTGGGACAATAAAAAGGCATCGGTTGCTGTGTTCGTGAAGCCACTGCCCTTTTCTTGAGGTAGTGAAGCTGTCGTTATGGTGTGCAAAGAAGGTGACATTAGCTTTCCATCTCCATTTCTAGTTCTTTCTGTTTTCCATCTCGGGGCTGCAGCACCAGGTCCGAACTCGCTGCTGTGGCATGCAAGGACCTGGACCTCTGGTTGCAGATCATGTTTCTAGTTCTCTCTCTCATTATGGCCCTGAATGCTCCAGCCAACCTCTCCATCAGTTCTGCTTGTCCTGGCATGGGAAGAGATGATGAGAAGGCTAAATGGCAGCTGAGGGGCTTTCTGGTAGTTTCTGGCTGGTTGTCCTAGAAATGTTCCATTTACATTCCCAGCACATCAAGGTCAAGATCTGAGACTAACTCATAGTAGTAACTCCAGCCACTTGATCTTCCCTGTCCCCCATGACTGGGTCAGAGGGAAGGCAGGCTTGGGCCCCAAAGTCCCTCTAAAGACAAACAAGGAGTATAGCCAAGGCAGGAGGGTGGCAGTGGGCTCCTCCACCACCCAGAGCAGTCCCCCCTCCCTGCCCCTCACCTCCCAGGAGGACAGCGGCCCCCTGGCCTGTGCCTTGTGGAGCTACCGCTGCTGCTGTGGCACCATTGCTGCCCCCCACCCTTGCAGAGCAAGGCCCAGGCAAGCCCCTTGCACTGGGCCAGCAGCCAGTCTGCCTGGGCAGTGAGGTTGTTGGCTTGTTTTAACTCCAAGAGCTCCCTGGTTTAGAAATAGGAAACCCCCTGTGGGGAGATTGAAGAGCTGCACCCCAACCTTCCTCCCCACCCTGGCCCTGCACCCCAGCCCCGTGGCAGCTCTTCTCCCCACCAGTTGTGAGCACTGAGCCCCTGGCCTTGCTCAGGGTCGGGCCCCCAGCTCTGCTGCCAACAGCAGTTTCAGCTGTGGAGTCCCTGGTGGGGATGGGCCTCCACCCTCCCTGCCTCCCCTTCACGTGCCTCTGTTCCTCCTCCCTTTCTCACTCTGCTTCTCTCTCCTGGGAGGTCCGTGCAGCCAAGGGGGCGTCTTCCTAGCCGAGACCATCATGGCTCCAGTAAGGCTCAGGAGAAACTGACCCAAGTGTGCCTTTAGGGATGGGGCTAAGTTAAGGAGGTGACAGATGTCCTAGGGGCTCCTGTGTGTAGGTGAGGGGGCAGATGAGGATGTTGCCACCTTTCCAGTGAGGTACAAGGAAGAGCCAGCTGTGGCTTAAATCAGTGCCTGGACTACAGGAGAGCTCAGAAGGGGGCGGAGCCGACACCTGTCCCTGCAGGGGGCAAACTTGAAGGGGGATGGAGATAGGGGTGGGGCGTGTCAGTCAGCTCCTCCCCAGCCCCGTCCACTCAGTATTGTCCCCAGCATCTGCTCATTGGGATCTAGGACACAGGTAAGGCACTGGGAGCTCTCTGTGGGGTGCCCCTGCACCAGCAGACCCCATTCCCAGGGAGGAGGTGTGTGGCTCTCTGGGGTTTCCAGGTATGCTCTGACAGGCTGTGCCCCGCAGGACAGCACTTGGAGGATGGCACAGCTGGGTGCTGTCCTGGCCTCTCTCCAGCCAGCACAAGCCAGAGCCTGAGGGAGAGGGTTCTCTCCCTTGTTGGAGAGTTTCTGTTCCTTTCAGGACAAGTTGCTTGGGGACCAAGTTGCTTCAGAACTTGTCCTGAAAGGAACAGAAACTCTGTTTCCAGTCACAGCTGGAAGAGGGCTTGGGAAAGGGCTGAGGAACAGTGCTATTGTGGAGTCTGCTGCATGGGATTTCCAGTGACACCCTTTTGAGGTCTGATGCAGGTGCCACCTCTGCACAGCCTGGGCCCCCTTGTAGTTCTCAGAACTTGACTTCATGCCTGTGAAACGTGGATGGTGCCTCTGGCTTGGCTTCCCCAGAGTCCGGGGTTCCTGCATGGCTTTGCTCTGCTTCCCTGAACAGGATGAGGGAGGGTGTCCGGGTCTCAGGAGGGGCACAGCAGAAGGAAGGGGACCAGTTAGGGACAGGCCTCCCCTTGGGCTCACAGCCTCCACTCTGGAGGGCTTTTAAAAAGTGCTGATTACCTCGTAATTGTTCCCAGCAGTGAGGCGGGAGTCTGGACCCGGGAGCGGCCTCCAGTGTTTGTTTTGCCTTCCGTGTTCTCCCGGCCAGTGGTAACCAAGGGCCGCTTCCCCTTGGTGACGGCCGAGTTTGCGCCGGCCAGGGCCAATCCAGCCTGGGCAGGGCAGGCCTGGGGGACCCTGCAGGGAAGGCACCGCGGTGCTGCCTTCCATCTTCTTCAGTTCTCCCCCCAGTGGTGAGGACCCGCAAGCTGGCCCTTTCCCTAGGCACTTGCCTGGAACATTCCAGAACTCTGGATCCTCTGGTAGGTGTCTGGGAGACTGTGAGGACACTGGCCGGCCGCATGTGGGCAGGTCTCAGGCAGGGGTGTAGACTTCGGCTGAGACTTGGCAGCGACTGACTGCTGGTCTAGGTTCTGGCAGGTCCCAGGGTCCCGAGGTAACTCTGGGGGGCAGTTTGGAGCAGAAAGAGATGTGTTCCAAGACAGCCGCAGCCGTGGAGACCAACCAGGGAAGGCTCCGTGGCAGAGGGGGCCTGGGCAGACAGGCTCCTTGTCAGGAGGGGTTGATTGAAGTGAAAAGAACGTCATTGTAACAGGTGTGGCTCCTGGGGACGGGCAGTGCCGGAGTGGAAACTGTGTCTATGGGATACTTGGGGAAGTCATGGAAGCCAAGAGGGCTGGCTTGTGAGGGGCTTAGAGGGTGGACAGTGGGGAACCCAGGAGGAACTGTGAGCAGGGGAGGGGCCTCAGAGTGGGAGGCCATGTCCTGTGGCTTCCCAGACCCCCGAGGTCATAGGGTTTCTAGAAGGTCTGAAAGGGAACCAACAACCCTGTTCATGTGTCCTCCTGCCCTCTTGCTGACGCATGTTTTCCTCTAAGCCTCTCACCTTGGGGAGGACCCCCCCTGGAGCCCCCACCCCTGTGGGTGCAAGGGTCACCTGGGGGTCTGGTGCCAATGCCATCGCAGGAAAGTAGGATGGGTGGGGCCTGAGACCCTGCATTTCCAGCCAGTTCCCAGGTGATGCAGCCACTGTGCAGGCTGCCCTGGGTGTCCTCGGGTGCAGGGCCCAGGGGGCAAACTGTTCCCTCACTTCTTCACGTGCAGGTCCTTGGTCCTGTCTGGCTTTCTGTTTGGGGACATGGAACAGGATTGTTGTCCATCAGGAGAGATGAGGTATGAGGGGCCAGGGCCGCTGGTGAAGTCCTACTTTCACACAGACTCCTGCCACCAGCCCAGCTGCCAATACTATTAGAGCTCAGTGATTCATTGTTGTGTGTTCAAGGCGAGGCATTGTGTTACAGAAACGCGGGTCCCAGGGGCTTGTTTTGCTGGCAGGTCTTGCTGCCTCAGCAGAAAAGAGGAGCGTTTGATATGGGAACAGAGATCGGGACAGCCTTGGAAACACTCAAGCGTGCTGGATGGAGAGGGCCCAGAGAGGGCCGTGGCCCTCCTGCATCTGCGGAAACGGGCCACCTGGCTGGGGCTGCAGCAGTGGGGGTGGGGAGGGGTCCCCACTCCCAGGTCTGTGGGCTGAGTTGCCAGCTTGCACTGTGATGTGCCAGGCCCTTCCCTGCCACTGAGGGACATGGGATGTGTCCATCCTCTGCTAGCCTTCCCACCCAAGAAGGTAACAAGCCGCTGTTTTCAGTTTATGGAAAGTCGACGTGCAGGGCAGAGGAAACACCTTTCTGGATGTGGCCTGTCCCGTGCTGCAAAGCAAAGTGCACTGGCCATCCTCACGTGTCTGGGGCGCTGCAGGAGCCAGCCCTGGGCCTGCTTTTCTTTCCGAGGCTGGGCTGGCTTTGCCAGGACAAGCAAATGGCTTCGCTCTTGTTCCTTCCTCCCTCAGCCCTGATTGCCGTCCTGGACTGGCCCATTAAATGGATATTGAGCCAATTTCCCTTTTTTTCACTTCCCCTTTTTCCCTTTTGTGTTCTCAAAATGTGATAAAGGGAACAGAGTCACCCCAAATCCAAGTTGCTTTCCTCAGTGCACTCAGGTCCCAGCCACCTGGGCTCAGAGAAAGCCGATGGGGGGATACACCCACCTCTCCCCATCCCGACACCGCAGATCCCCTGCCACAGCTGCCACCTCCTTCTCAGGGCCACGGTTGCTGGGGGAGGCACCAAGGAGGCGTCCAAAGAGTCAGGGAAAGGCAGCCTTGGCTTCATAGCACCTGAGAGCTTCCGGAAAAGCTTGCGATGTGGCCACAGAACTAAGCGACAGGTACCCCAAAGCACATGTTCTTTGCTGAGCCTGCTGAGTTTGGGGCAGGAAGTGGGTTTCAGGATTTGCAAGACGGCTGCATTCCACCACTGGGAGACAATGAGATACCCACTTCTCAGAAAACCGACCCCTCTTTCCCTCCACCTTGTCTTCCTCCTTTCCCCTCATACCACTAAATTACAAATAGGTTGCCGGTGGTGGCTGTTTATCACACGCTACGCTTTCTGGGGAATCCTCATTTAATCTCTAAGTAAGCCAGCGAGGCTGAACAATCATCACCCCCATTTCAATGGGTGAAGAACCTGAGGATGATCAGAGAGGTTAGGAAACTTGCTCAAGGTCACCCAGCTTGTAAAGCTGAAGTTTAAAATTTAGGCCCTGGTGCCCCAGCTCCAGCCTGCATATGTCGTTTCTGCCTTTGTGGGTGCCTGGGGTCACTATGGCCCACCCAGGCATGTTTTGCAGGTTTGAAAACTGGACCCTCCCCCACCCCAATGTATTCAATGCTGATGCAGGTTAGAGGTATCTACCAAACTCACGAGAGACTGATGTATAAACCTGAGAAAATCTGTTCACACACAGAAGAGTGACCTGAGAGAGAGATTTGCATTCACTCTAAAGGTGAAAAATGGGAGGTGCAGAGCCAGAGCTCAGGGAAATCAACAAGGGACCCTGAGGACTCATGCCTCAAGTATCTCTGTTGTCACCATAGGGATATACCTAAACGAGCTGGAGTCCTTGGGCCGATGGGTTAGGCTGCCATCTACCTGAGCTGCCATCTTCCTGGGTCCTTACTAAGTCTGCACCACACCTTTCTGAAGCAGCACTTTCCTTTAAGTAAGGGATAACATCACAGCTGGGTACATTCTGGGTCCTGCTGCTTCAGCCTACCCTAGTCCCCAGCTCGTCTCCCTGCCTCCACTCTGGCTGCGGACAGCTTGTTCTTAGCACTGCAGCGGGAGAGATGCTGTTAGAAAGAAAGTTGGACCTGGTCCTCTGCCTGCTCACAGCCCTCTGCTGGTTTCTCCTCACACTGAACATAAAATCCAAAGTCCTTACTGTTGCCCACAGGGCTTGCATGCCCTACCCTCTGTCTGTCACTCAACCTATCTTCTCCCACAGCCTCTCCCTCCCTCTGCTCCTGTCACAGGGCCTCTCTGTTGTTCTCCTGCCTCAGGACCTTTGCACATCCTGCCTTGAATATTCACATGCTTTTCTCTCCCCCTCCCCTCACCCCCCTCTTATGTCACTTGCCCTGTCCTCATTGTTTCATTTTCCTTTGACACATTGGGTATTTATTCATTTATCACTTGTTTATTGGGCAGCTACTGGGTACCACACACTGTTCTAGGCACTGGGGCAACCACAGTGCACACACAGCTGATGAGCACAGCAGTTGCATCCACTTTTCAAATGACGGTGTGTTTTCTGCCTGCCCCATTAGACTGCAAACCCTCTGAGGGCAGCAAGTTCTTCCTGTTCTGTGTATATAGTAGGTGCCTAGTAAGTACTTTTGAAATCAGTTCCAAACCTGAAGCACGTCATTTGGACTTGAGTGTTTGCCGTGTGTTCATCAGCTAAGCATTTACAGATGATCCCTCGGGTTCAGTCACTTCTGCCAGTGACACTTCATCTATTGGTTCGTTCTTACCAGTTCCACTTAGGGACAGGGTTTTCTGGCAGTTTAGGAGGAGCCCTAGTCTCCTTTACTGAACACGGACCGGGGATAGTCTCTGTTTTTGAACTGTCAACCTCACTGCGGCACTCAGGGACTAAGATGCAAAGGGAGGGTTGAGAAGCCGTGCTATCCGTCTCAGGGCTCAGGGATTCCTGTGGGATGGGTGAGTAAGCCACTCTGAGCACAGCCCGGAGCACAGTCCTGCTGGCCAACTTGTTTCACGTGAACGCAGCTGGCCAGAAAAGGATCTGTGGATAAGGGTGGCACCTGGCACATGACGCCTGAGTCGTACTAGGTCTGTGCTTGTGAGCCTCGGGATAATGCAGAAACTCAACCCCTTCCAAGAGGTTTTCTTGTGGCAACAAGTCCAGTTCAACTGTGCATTACCCTGGGACCTCCTGGCCATGGGCAGAAGCTCTGTGGTGTGGCATCCTAGTAGCAGCCAGGCCCTGACGTCATCAGCAGGGGCGCTAGCAAGATCGCAGTGTCTGGGATGGTTTCCTGATGTCAGGAAGTAGGGCCTTTGCCATTTGGAGCCGCTGCAGGATATCGACCTGCTCTGCGAGAAAGTGGTGACCCAGGAATCCAAGTGCGTCTCTCCCTCCTCATCCTGACTCGTTCCCAGAGTGGGGAGCGTTTTGATGCGTGACCCCTGGACATGGGTTCTCCCACATCCTCCCGCCAGCAGGGCTTGAGCATGTGCTGGTCACCCCTCCCCAGACTGCAGTGGGGGCACAGAGACAGAGGTACACATTCCAGATTCCTCCAGAGAAACTTGATCTACAGGTGCTGTCTCAAGGCAGCGAGGGCTGCCAAACCACAGCTCTGTGCTTTTTCCTTTGGAGAAAAGAAAGGGGAGGGAGATCTGGATTGCAGCAATTCTGCTCTCGAAGGCTCTCCACTCCCCACATCTGAACGTCATTAGCCATGTCCTTGTGCATAACCCTGGCTAACAAGCCCAGCCCAGTCGGCCAGGTCTCCCGAAGCTGCTTGCCCCTCCGCTCTACTCCCCCTACACCCACCTCCTGTCCACGTGGACTTTGGAAGGGTGGATATTTTTCATCCATTTATGTTCCTTTATTTTGTTTCTTTATTATGGTTCTATTTATGGAGGTAAAATACACATTCACCTTTTTTTTTTTTTTTTGAGACAGAGCCTCAAGCTGTCACCCTGGGTAGAGTGCTGTAGCGTCACAGCTCACAGCAACCTCCAACTGCTGGGCTTAAGTGATGCTCTTGCCTCAGCCTCCCAAGTAGCTGGGACTACAGACGCCCGCCACAACGCCCAGCTATATAATATATATATATATATATATATATTTTTTTTTTGGTTGTAGTTGCCATTGTTGTTTAGCAGGCCTGGACTGGATTTGAACCTGCCAGCTTGAGCTACAGGTGCCAAGCCCACATTCACCTTTTTAAGAACACAATCCAGTGGCACTGACAATGTTGTAGAACCACCACCTTGGTCTTGCCAAAAAATATTTTCATCACCCCTAAAAGAGGTTCAATCCCAAAACATTTCATCACCCCCCAGAGATCCTCCTCCCTCCTCGCCCCGGAAACCACCGGTCTGCTACCTCTATGGATTTGCATACCTGGCTGTTTTGCCGCAGTGGAACCACACAGTATTTGACCTTTTCTACCTGGCTTCTTCCAGTTATCGTGGTCTTTGAGGTTCAACCCCATTGCAACATGTACTGGTGCTTTCTTCATGTTTATGGTATTCCTTGTGTGTGTGCACCACAGCTTGTTTATTCATTCATCCATCCATGGGCATTTGGGTTCATCTGTTTATATTTTTGTAACAATAACAAAACATCAGTGAAGAAGTTTAAAAAGGAGAACTCAAAAGCTCATCAATCTAAAGCCAGCAACATTTTTATTTTTCTGGGTTCCTTTCTACTTCTATCCCCCTGTGTGCTGGTTTAATATTTTCTAGGTTTTAGTCTCCGGGCAGATACAATTGTGTCCTTCACTCCACTTAACATAGGGAACCTTCTTCGTTGCCTCTTGGACAGAGATCTCTTCCCTTAACATTTTTGACAGCTGAGTAATAAGAGGTTGGACAATTAAGATCACAAATTCATCCTAGAAAATGTGCTACATATCTCTTTGCTGAATAGCACTACTATTTTCAAGGTACTCCCCTCAGGAGTCTATGCACTGACACCAGCACTTTGTCGTCCCTTTGAAGCAATTTTTCTAGGATGAGTTTATGAACTTACTTGTTATACCTCATGTGATGACAGCTCTCATGGCCATTCCAGAAAAAAAGTAAGAGTCCCATTGCCCTCAGCCTAGCTCACTATAATCTCAGACTTCTGGGCTCAAGCAATCCTCCTGCTTCAGCCTCCTGAGTAGCTGGACTACAGGTGCCCACCACCATGCCCAGCTCATTTTTCTATTTTTAGTAGAGACAGGGTCTCACTCTTGCTCAGGCTGGTCTCGAACTCCTGAGCTCAACCGATCCACCTGCCTCGACCTCCCAGAGCGCTAGGATCACAGGTGTGAGCCACCACGCTCCACTGTATTGAGATTTCTTATGAGCATGTGTAACGTGAAGTATTTCCTATCAAAATAGAACAAGAACTTTATTAAAAATGGTATAAGTATAATCCTTGCAGTTTTCATTTAAGATGGATTTGAGATTCTAAACTGTTGAGATAATTTCTTTAAACCATTGGTTCTGAAACTTTAGCATCATCCGAATCCCCTGGAGGGCTCATTAGAACACAGGCTGCTGGGCCCCACCCTGAGTTTCTGATTCAGAAGGTCTGGTGGGGCCAAGAGTTTGCGTTTTAGCAGTTCCCAGGTGGTGCTGATGTTGCTGGTCTGGGACTCCACTTTGAGAACCACTGCTGTAAACCTGATTACAGGAGAACGTCCTTGCAGACCCTTCCCCCTCTGGGAAATTTACAAGCCACCTCCCCCTGCTTCTGACCTAAGGCGCCTTCCTGTCTCTCCCCCAGCAACTGGGGAGGACCCAGTCTGCCTTAGCATTCCCTGGCTGAGCACTCTCCTGTACTTGGCATTCAAGATTCCGGTGCTCTTAGGTGTCCTCTTGTGTTGAGGAGTGGCAGGAAGAGGGCAGGGAGCATTGTGTATTAAGCTCCTACTGTGTGCCCGCTAATGCACCAGCTGCCTTAGCCAGCTGATTCTACGTTGAATTCTTGAGCACCACCCTCTTCCTCTTCTTACACCCCCGGCGGTTTGAGAGCATTGACCTGGGTCTGCAGGGTGGGACAAGTGGACCCCAGACCCCTCTAACCCCCTGCATAGGTGAGAGGGTGACCCTTCGAAATTGATGCTTCCTGAGGCCTTAAATTCTCTCCAGGTCACTGTCCTGGTCATTATGCCTAGAGGGACATGGGGGTGACCCAAGGGCCCACTCCCAGAGGTGACCTTTGCCAGTTGGCACATCCCACAGAAAGAGGTCTAAGCATCACCTACTCCCATTTGGGCCACCTAGATGGAGGGAAATGGAAGATCTAGCCGCCTGTGGGAACAGCCTCCCTTCAGAGTCTCCTGGGGAAGTGAAATCACAGCCAGGGCTACCGGACTCACCCTGTCTTCCGCCTTCCTGGGCATCTGGGGACAAGGAATAGCCATAGTCTCTGAGCCTTTCTCTGGGGTGCACTAGAGGTGGCCACAGGGTTGCTCTCAGGCCGCTCTCTGGTCTTTGGGGCACCCCCGCTCCCTTGTGGACCAGGCAGCCCGGTTTGTGACAGACACCCATGACCCAGGCTGGGTGTCATGTGTGGTCCACAGACTTTGTCCCCACTGCCTCCTGAAGGTGCATCTGCCCCGGTCTGGGTAATCTTTTGGGAAGGGCACTGTCACCAGGGTCTCTCCAAGAACGGGCTTCTCTTTTGAGCGAGGCAGGGCCCATTGTTCTCCCCACCCTGCCGAGGTTCCAGCTGAGGTTGACTTAGTTTTCAGTCTCTGTATGAATGTGATGCCGGTTTCCCAGGGCCAGGGCTCAACTGCTTTGAGCCCTTTCCGAAAGTGCTGTGAGTAATCTGGGTCCTTCCGTAGGTGTTTAGCAGGTACGTTTTTTGGTCTTTTGAGGTCAGAGGCTAGAGCTCTGGACCATGTGGGATTTTCTCTCCAAAATCGCTTGTCAGAATTTTCCAGAAGAGTCCAAATCCCTTTTGTTGCTTCTAGGGGCTCCGACCTATTTTTATATCCCTGCTTAAGGTATTCCTCCTCAAGTGGGCAGTTGGGGTGGGGAGTGGTAGCCACAAGTCCTGCTGATGGTGGCACCTTCGCCAGGGGACGATGGCCTGGCTTGGTGCTCCCACCACTGAGCCTGGCCGAGCAGGCTGTGGGGAGCACGGAGTCCTAACGTGCAGGCAGAGCCCAGGTGGCTGCTCCGCCAGGCTGCAGAGCCTGCATTCTGATATCACAACTGATTGCTCGGGGCACATTTCTCTTGCAAAATCCTGGGCTGCAACCACCTGTGTGTGAGTCTGGGAGGCGGAGGGAGGGGACGGATGTGATCTTCAGGTGAAAGGAGGCTTTATAAATAGGTCACCTTGTTCCACATCCTGAATTTCATTCTTTCCCCACATTGGGTCAAAACAATGGTGTTACTGTTCTGGAGTCAGTTGGACACACGGTGGGGGATGGACACACACCATCCTGGCGACCCCCCCCCCCGCCCCCGTGCGTCACCTACCTGCCCCCACCATCCATTTGTACTTTGGACATGTCTTCAACAGGGAGTAGTGCTCCTTCAAAACACCTTTTCTTATTAACACAAAAGGGTCATTTTCAGTGGAAGTGGGGCTCCAGGGCCAGCTGATTGGGAAGCACTTTAGGGGAAGATGGGGTCTACAAGGTTATGGCTTTAACTAAAGGGATATCATTGGGTTTCAGGCAGGTGCCAGGCAGGGCCTGCTCTCTGGGCCCGCCTTCCTCACTCCCACCTCTTCCCCAGAGGGCGGCTGCTGGGCCATTGGTCTTCCTGACGGGGCAGGTTGCCTGGCCTTTGCCAAGGGCAAAGCCACTTGTACAGCCACCTCCTGGGTGGGCTTGGGGATGGAATAGCTGTTCTCTTCCTGTGTTTTGGACCAGCAGAGACAGACAGTAGCCCTGTGTTCACTGAGCAAATTAAAATTTGTGGTTTCCAAGCAGGGTGATTGGAAGTCTTAGGAGCAAATCATTATAGAAATAATGTTCCTCTTTGAGACGGCCCCAAAGTTTTCCCAAGCATTATTGTCCCTTATTTTAAATATCCTTCTGTCCATTATGAACCCTTAGCCTGTATCTTCATGGGCAAAGCACTCAGGACCATCTTGCTCCTGCTCCTGCTTTATTAAGAGTAAAGGTGGAGACCATTAGCAGCTGCTATGGGGACTTGTTCTTGAGAATCTAGTGTGTTAAATCAGGTCTCTAAGCTTTTGATTCCCTTTTTTTTTTTATGTGCTTAAAAATTTTTTTTAGTTCCCCAGGCAACGCCTGTGGCTCAACCAAGTAGGGCGCTGGCCCCATATGCTGGAGGTGGCGGGTCCAAACCCAGCCCCAGCCAAAAACTGCAAAATAAAAAAAAATTTTTTTTTTAGTTCCAAATGTAACAGAGTTAAACAAATTTTTTTAAATTTAATTTTATTTTTTTTGAGACAGAGTCTCACGATGTTGCCCTTGGTAGAGTGCTATGGCGTCACAGCTCACAGCAACCTCAAACTCTTGGGCTTAAGTGATCCTCTTGCCTCAGCCTTCCAAGTAGCTGGGACTATAGGTGCTTGCCATAACGCCCGGCTATTTTTATTTTTTATTTTTTGTAGTTGTCGTTGTTTAGCAGGCCTGGGCCAGGTTCAAACCTGCCAGCCCCGGTATATGTGGCTGGCGCCCTAACCACTGAACTATGGGCACCAAGCCTTTAACAATTTTTCAATTCCGAAAGTGTTTAGAATAAGCACAGGTTTCCTCCCATCCCACTCTCCAGGATTAACCATGGTGATAGTTTTGGTGTTTATTCTTTTAGATCAGTATTTTTCAACCTTTTTTTTTTTTTTTTAGCTCCCAGCACACCTGAAGCTAAAACTCCCGCAGCACACTACAATTATGTTGATTAAAAAAAAAAAAAAGAGTAAAAGAAAGAATAGCCTTACATGTGCTTTGAACATCTTCTGAAAATAACTGAATTAATGCTCTTTTAACAATTTTCACGGGACACCACAGTGTTCTGTGCCTCTCTGTGCACCTGCAAACCGAGAAGCACACACAGAGAGGAGCTTCAAATCCCGTCCTTTCAGCAACGGGATATCGTTCTGCAATTTGCTTTTGCAGCATTGTGCTGCATTTTATGTTGTGTCAGCACATCCAGGGGCTGCCTCCTCTCCAAGGGCTGCAAGTTCCCCTGAGTCGCTGGGGTGAAACTGATGCCTCCTGAGGTGCTTCATCCCCATGTCCCATGCAAGACTGCAGGGTTTCGTAGACAAGACCCCAGGACAGGCAATTGCTGGTTGACTGCAGGGCATTTTGCACCTGTGTGGGGACTGCCATGTTGCACCTGCATGCCAGGAAGGTTGTCCCAGTTCCGGGTCTGTCTGCCTTTCTCTACAAGCACCCCCACCTGTGCAGAGGGGCCTTTCCCTGCATCCTTGCCAGGCCCCGAGACTTTTTTTAAGCATGTGCACCCACAGGGCTGTCTGGTCCTTCTCTCACAGACAGTGCTCTGCCCAGCTTCACTTTTCCCTGTGGCCTGAACAGCAGGTGCATCCAGCAGGTGTCCTCCAGACACGTGCCCATCTGTCCTCTCCTGCCTCTTCAGGGAGAACGGCTGTCTTAGATCATGAAATGCTTTGGGTTGACAGGTGCCCTTCTCCTGTCCCAGGTGTAGGACCCCACACAGTGCACTTTGGGGTGCTTTTGAGTCTCCCCAGCCTCTGGGCTCCCTCCCTCTGCACCTGCCGATTCATATTCTGGCTGCTCCCTCCCCCCACCTGGAGGAGCCCCTGAAACTGTAGGGAAGTCGGTTTGTGGGGTTCTTTTCTTCCTCTCTGGGGAGCTCTGTGGCCCCTTGCAAATCCTGTCCAAAGCCAGCCATCCTCTTATGAAAGCAATGCTGGTCCCTGGACCCTGTGCAAAGACCCCTTTAAGTGGCTATCTGAAGCCAGCCATGGGAGGAGGCACCCCTGGGCACTCTCCTCTGCTCAGAGCCCAGGCTGTCACCTGGCTTCCATTATGACATGTGGCTCTGGTGGGTGTTTGGAGCCCCAAGACACCCCAACCTGTGAGTACTATTGGGGATGCTAGGTTTTGAGAGCCTTTGCCCCTTACAGAGCCTAAGAGATATCTCCTTTCACCCTGGTGAGGGTTACATGTATGTAGCAGGAGTCAGGGACAGGGTTAAATGAAGCTAAACCACAGAGCTCAGTGTCAGCTGGCATGTCAGCAGACGTCCCTTACCTGAGAGCTTTTGATCTCATCTACTCTGCCGTTAATAAGTACAGAATCCAGAAGGCCTTGCAAGCTTGGTGTGTCTGTGTGTGTGCGCCCCTCTAGGCACTGTTCATGGAGCCTGCGTCCGAAGCCCATGTCCTGCTCTCTGGCCCTGGGGTCCTGGCTGTGGCTCTTTCTTTTGTCCATTTCATGCTGCTCTCTGCTTCCTCTACCACAGCCCCGCCCACACATCTCGTGTGTGAGATATGAAGCTCCCACCATGGGCCTGGGTACGGATCCTCCTCTCTCTATCCCCACCCAAGTGTGGCTAGCTGCAGGCAGAGCTGTGCCAGGCCAGGGCAGGGTGAGGTGCGAGGGAGGAGGGCCGCTGAGCTGTGACCGGAGGAGCAGAGGAACGTGGAGTGGGAATGGGCTGAGGCCTGGGTGCCTCCACCATAGATGCTCATCACCGGCAAATTTGATGACCAACAGTGAGGTGGCAGCTTGCCTGCCATCCCTGAGGAGGAAGTTCCCCCAGGCATGTCCCGAGCACACACCCCCCACGGCCTGCGATCCTGCCATCAGCACCCTCTTAGGCCCCAAGCAAGATGCAGCTCTATTTCGTGACCCTCAGTTGTGTCAAGAAGGTCCTTCCCCTCATAAGCTTCCAACCCAACCTTCTGTGATGACTTTTCTACCTTGTCCCTTCTTGATCTTTACTTTAATCGTATTTTACCTGTAGAAAAATGTTGCTGGAGGTTCTCAGCTCAGAATGACTGGCCGTCTCCCCCCAGCTCCTGTGGGAAGGATGGTCCTGTGGTTACACACGCACACACATACACATGCGTGTGTGCTTGAACACACACGTACACACACACTTGCACATATATGCATAACACCACACTCACATCAACACACACACGCACACACACACATGTTCTTTCTCCTGGTTGAAATATTCACACTGCTGCCCCTGAGGCTGTGATGTGGGTAACTGCCCCCACCAAGCACTTGAACCCCCTGCCACCTGCCGGAGTCTTGCTTGCATACGCTGCAGCCCTTTCCCAGGGGTATCCTTGGTCTTTGCAAAGGACCAGGCACTGGGATCCTACCTGTGACAATTGGCCCACACAGCCCTGAGGACTGAGGACAGTGGGAACTGTTCATTGTTTGGGGCAACCAGAGTTTGGCAGGGCAAGAGTGGTACAAACCAGGAATTTGTCTCGGGATTGGCTTGAGAGACGTGAGGAAGCATGGGCAGACGCAGGCTTGGGACCCGGTAGCTAACGCGGGAGTGTGCTTTCTGGAAAGGGAAACTTCCAATAAGGGAGGAAGAGCAGGTGCCGCTGGCCAGGGCACTGCCTGGACTGTCACGCCTCTGTCCTGCTCGGTAGCCATGGCTGTGCATGTGGGGATGTGTTTGCTCGTGTCCACATGGAGGAATGCGTGCATGGGACTGGTGGGCCCAGGGTCATCCCTGTCCTCTGCTGTCCGGTTCCATCCTCTCAGTCACTACACAACCATGTCCTTCACGCCCTTGGTGGCTTTGCTTTTCCTGAGCCGGAATAAGGGTTGATTCCTCCCACCTCTTGGAGACTCACCAACCACTTGCTCAGCAGTCCCAGGCCTTGAGGCTCCCTTGGCCCCTCGAGCCCCCCACAAGGCCTGGGCTTGCATTTGCCTCTCAGACGGCAAGAAAAGAAGGTGGTCTCAAGGCCAGGACCTCTCCTGGTCTCCTGCCTGAAGTTTGGACCTAGTGATACCTGCCATAGTCCAGTGCCTGTCACTCAGCATCTGAAGGAGTGTACCCTCCTCCACCCTAAGCATCATATCCAGGCATTTTGGTGATAAATGTTAGCAGCTTTGCACGGGTTAGAACAGAGTTCAGCAAACTATGGCTCCTGAGCCAAATCTGTTTTTAATAAATAAAGTTTTATTGAAATATACCCATGCCTGTTCATTTATGTATATTCCAGAATAGTAGTTACTATCTGGTGCTTTACTGAACAAGTTTGCTGATGCCTGGCTTTGAAAGGACCTTAAACTTCTTCTGCTCTAGCCCAGCCTTCTAAGCACTTGAGTCTTGGCCCAAAGATAGAAACCATCTTGAGGGCCAGGTCATGATCAGGAAGACTAAAGCATGGAGATTTTTGTTCAGTGAATAGAGCACAGTCTAGAAAATAGAAACAAAAGTAAAAATGCCAGTTGTGCCAGACCCTCTGTGGAACATTGTCTCCATTGAGTGTTAAGCCTGGGACACACAGGTGGCACCACCTTACAGATGAGCAAACAGCAGCTTAAGAGAGCAAAGGGTATGTCTTGGTCAGTGGCTCAAGTCACTGTTGTGGTGTGTGAACTTGAGAGCCCCAGGAATAGGGTGAGGAGCCCCCACCACCAGCCTGCAGCCCCAGGGAAGGTGGTAAGTGGAGGAGTGCCTGGGGGACTTGCAGGAAGGGTGGATCTGAGCAGCCATATTTAAAAATAGAAGGCAGAGGGCATCTGGATGGCCTTGGTGTCCGTGCACAGCAAGGAGGTGGCTAGGTGTGGACAACAGGAAGCTGAGGAGAAGGAACTGTCCTCTTTAGCCATAGCCAGGGCACAGGGTGGATGACAGATGAGTCAGAGTGTCCCTGGGGTCACCACAGACACCAGGAGGTGACTCAGATGGCAAAAAGGCCCAGAAATGGCCAAGTGGGTGGCCCACATTCCCTGGCTAGGTCTTGGAGTGCCCTTGTGAGGGAGTCACCCCACAATGCTGTTGGCACTTTTACTTGCCTGCCCTGCCTTCTCCCAAATCTTCCCTCCCACGGTGGGAGTTGGCTGCCACCATGCCCAGCCACACAGTCCAGGCCAGGAGGGGCCTCCATCTCTGACATATCCCACATGGGGGTGGGTGTAGGAAGGGAAGACGCACCATGCAGGATTGATGTCGATGGACCTGCTGGGCCTCCATGAGCTGCCCAGACAGTGGACGCTCCACATTGAAGTGATGCCATCTTTTCTGCTGGCTCTTTCTGAGTCTGGGCCGACCTTGCTTCCATGAGATTCCTCCTGACATCAATCTTATGCCTGCTGTAGCCTTCACAGGACTGTCTTCAGTGGAGTCAACATGCAGGGCACTTACCTAGCTTGGGCGGTGGAGAGGTGGACTACAGGCCAGCCTGTTCTTATAAATAAAGTTTTATTGGGACATGGCCATGCTCATGTATTTCTATATCATTTGTGGCTACTTCCATGCTGCAACAGCAGAGCTGGAGAGTTGCATAGAGACCCTCTGGCCCTCAGAGCCCAAGATATTTTCTATCTAGCCCTTTACAGAGAAAGTCTGCTGATCTCTGGTCTAGCTGAAAGAGGAGCTCTCTGTACGTCGAGACCCAGTTTATTGGCGTGAAAACTCTCTCCCTCTCTCATACCTCATCGCCCCTTCCCCCTGACCCCACTCTCCCTGTTAAGGCCTTCTCCATCTCCACCATCCCCTGCCAGTGTTGGGAGGACCTGTCCCCTCCTCCCCTGTCCTCTTCCACCTCCCCCACCACTGTAGCTCCTTTCCCCTCCCCCAGCCTCCTCACTCTTCCCACCTGTTCCCTTATGTGTAGAGAAGGTGGATTTTCCATGACAGATGACATCCTGGGGAAAAAGGTCCCTCCCATGGTGACCATAGAGCTGGCAGAGAGGCTACGGGATGCTTTGAAGTAAGAAGCAATAAAATGAACTCTCTTAGAAAGTTAACTCCCTTCTTGCTCTCCCAAGGAGTGGTTCCCTGCCTCATGAATGCTGAGGTTGGGAGCCACCTTGAACCAGCCTTCCCACAGCTCAGAGAAGTGCTCAAATGGAAGTGGAGGAGATGACAGGGTTCAGAGAAGGCTGCGGCCATGACATACCACACCTCTAGAGCCATGGGTACCCCCTCAGCAGGGCATAGAGGGGGTCCTGGAGGTTTGGGGGCTTCTGGGAGAGGAGATGGGTCTGAAAACTCAGGATTAGGGTTCCCTTAGGGAGGTCCAGGACGTGAGGTGATGGTGTCCACAGACCTTCCCAGAACCAGGGCAGCACTCTGCCCCCCCCTGCTGCAGAGGGACACCTCAGCTCTGCACTGGCTTTGCAGACATGAGGAACTAGGAGTCCCAGCTTGTCTCTGAAGAAAGGAATGTGCCTCTGAAATGAGGGGAGCTCTCTGTCTCACCCAAGACAGGAGAAAGCTGGAGTTTTAATAGCCTCTACTGCTCCTCGGGGCCCCACTTCCCCTCCAAACTGCCAGGCAGGGGCTCACGCCTCCCTCAGCTTTAACCAAGAAAATGCTCTCTGCATCATGCTGATTCCAGCTTCAGTGGCACCGGGGCCTTCTGCCCCATGGAACCCCAATGAGTCATTTGGTGGGTGTCAGCTGTCTGTCACTGTTCACACAGGTGAGAATAACACCTGGCTCCCAAGCCTGCCCCTCCATGAAGACCACCAGGTGGACAGACAGCCCCTTTCCTTTGTGGCAGTGTAGCCATGAGGACAGAGGGGCATTTCATGCTGTGCATAGGCTCCCGCCTGCCTGGATCAGGTGTGGCAGGAGCTTGGGCACTGGCCGCTGAGACGTGTAGTGCGGTCAGGTCAGCCTTGCCCTCCTGGGTAACCTCCCACTTCATCCTGCAGCCCGCTCACCGGCCTCCTGTTTCTCTTTCCATCCGTTAGGCCATACTGGACACTCCGCAGTGCGCAGAGGTCTCCTAGCAACCTCCCTTAGGAGTTCTCTCCAGCCCCAACTAGGAAGCTGGAGACGAGGCCCTGAGATTGATGAGTTTGACTTGGGAGCCGCTGAGAAGCTGAAACCAGGGGCAAACATGGGTCAGAAGGTCACCGGAGGGATCAAGACTGTGGACATGCGAGACCCCACGTACCGGCCCCTGAAGCAGGAGCTCCAGGGCCTGGATTACTGCAAGCCCACCCGGCTGGACCTGCTGCTGGACATGCCCCCCGTGACCTATGATGTGCAGCTGCGGCACTCGTGGAACAATGATGACCGCTCGCTCAACGTCTTTGTGAAGGAGGACGACAAGCTCATTTTCCACCGGCACCCAGTGGCCCAGAGCACAGATGCAATCAGGGGCAAAGTCGGGTACACGCGCGGGCTGCATGTGTGGCAGATCACGTGGGCCATGAGGCAGCGGGGCACGCACGCCGTGGTGGGGGTGGCAACAGCCGATGCCCCCCTGCACTCCGTTGGGTACACAACCCTCGTGGGAAATAACCACGAGTCCTGGGGCTGGGACTTGGGGCGTAACCGCCTCTACCATGATGGCAAGAACCAGCCAAGTAAAACATACCCAGCCTTTCTGGAGCCGGATGAGACGTTCATCGTCCCTGACTCCTTCCTGGTGGCCCTGGACATGGACGACGGGACCCTGAGCTTCATTGTGGATGGACAGTACATGGGAGTAGCTTTTCGGGGACTCAAGGGCAAAAAACTGTATCCTATAGTGAGTGCCGTCTGGGGCCACTGTGAGATCCGCATGCGCTACTTGAACGGACTGGATCGTAAGTGTCCCCTGTGCTGTCAGTCATTGGAATTAAAGTGTCTTTAAGTAGATATCCCAATGTATTCTGACCCTCAAAGGCAACTTTTGCCTACATCTGATTAAGGGATTCTAGCCAGTCTACTAGATGACCTGGCTATGACTCCTGAGTGCATAGAGGATGAGTGAGGAATGGACAGGTGGATAAATGAGTGTTTGGGTGGATGGATGGATAGATGGATGGAAAGGATGGATGAGTGGATGGATAAATGAATGAATGGGTGGATGAGTGGATGGATAAATGAATGAATGGATGGATGGATGGATGATGAGTAGATAGATGAGTGGATGGATGAATGAGTTTATGAATGAGTAGATGGATGGATGGATGAGTGGATGGACAAATGAACAAATGGATAGATGAGTGGATGGATGAATAAGTATATGAATGAGTAGATAGAAGAGTAGATAGATGGGTGAATGGATAGATGGATGGAAAGGATGAATGAGTGGATGGATGAATGAATGGATGGATGAGTGGATGGATGGATGGATGGATGATGAGTAGATAGATGAGTGGGTGGACGGATGAGTGGATGGATGAATAAGTGTATGAATGAGTAGATAGACAGATGAGTAGATAGATGGATGGATGGATCGTTGAATGGAAAGGGTGGATGAGTGGATGGATGGATGGATGAGTAGATAGATGAGTGGGTGGGTGTACAAGTGGATGGATGAATAAGTATATGAATGAGCAGATAGATGAGTAGATAGGTGGATGGATGGATGAGTAGATAGATGAGTAGGTGGATGTATGAATGAGTTTATAAATGAGTAGATGGATTGATGGATGAGTGATGGACAAATGAACAAATGGATGGATGAATAAGTGTATGAATGAGTAGCTAGACAGATGAGTAGATAAATGGATAGAAAGGATGGATGAGTGGATGGATAAATGAACAAATGGATGGATGAGTAGATGGATGGATGGATGAGTAGATAGATGAGTGGATGGATGGATGAATGAGTTTATGAATGAGTAGATGGATGGATGGATGGATGAGTGGATGGACAAATGAACAAATGAATGGATGAATAAGTGTATGAATGAGTAGATAGACAGATGAGTAGATGGATGGATGGATGGATGGTCTTTTTCTCTGGTTGACCTGCCTCCAGGTTTGATCTGTAGTTGATCAAACTCTAGCCCAGCAGCCAGCCTATGATTGAACCAGGTTTGCAGCCTTGGGGATTCTAGGGCTTCTCAGATAAATGAAAGCCAATGACCTCTCACTCATTAGATAGGCTTGAGGTCCTTTCTCTCCTGCTGTTGGAGGCTTCTGAGTGGGCTCCTTTGGGACCCGGTCCGGAGAGGGGCTGTTCAGTCATATTCCCAGGAGACTGTTTGGGAAGAGCACGTGGATTAGAAACAGGCTTAGTCAGCATCTATTTCTGCCTGTCCTTTGAAAGGGGAGTGGCCTTTCTCAGTGGCCTTTCACAGTGCATTGGCACAGTGCTGGCATGGGAGTGGAAGGCTCCCAGCTGCCCAGGTGGGAGCCTGTGATAGCAGGAGGTCCTGGTGCTGTAGAACTGTCCACCTCATGTTCGCCCTCCTTCGCATTGCTCCCTGCCTCTCCCCTTCCCCTTCTCCCCTCTTCAGCCTTCAAAAGATACTGGAGAAACGTTCAGGGCGTCAGCATGAGTGAACACTTAAGCATTTCTCGTTGGAAGCTTCTATGTCCCTCTTTCTCTGCTCTGGCTGTCACTGGGTAATGACAGGAGCTGACAGCTGCACAGGGCATCTGATGCAGGTTCCCAGGGATGCTTGGTCCTCACCTGTGCAGCCCGGCACCCCTAGGTCATGGGGTTCCTGCCTGTGTCTCTCTGTGCTCTCCCCTCTTCCTAATGGGACACCAGCCATTGGATTTAGCCTCCCCCCCCCCCCCCAGTCTAGTATGACTTCACTAGAGCACATTTGCAGAGATCCTTTTTTTTTTTTTTCTTTACCCTCCTCTACTCTCTCCTCCCCTTCCCTTCCCTTCCCTTTCCTTTTTCTTTCCAAGACTGAGTCTCACTCTGTCACCCCAGGTTGAGTGCAGTGGTGTCATCATAGCTCACAGCAATCTCAAGTGATCCTCCTGCCTCAGCCTCCCAAGTGGCTGGGACTACAGGTGCCTGCCACAGTGCCCAGCTAGTTTTTCTATTTTTCATAGAGATAGAATCTTGCTCTTGCTCAGGCTGGTCTTGAACTCCTGACTTCAAACAATCCTCCTACCTCGGCCTCCCAAGGTGCTAGGATTGCAGGTGTGAGCCACTGTGCATGACCTAAAGACCCTATTTCCAAATGAGGCTCCAGGTGAACATGTAAGTGGGGCAGCACCACTCAACCTGCTACAGATATGGAGACAGCAAGTGAAGACCACATACACGAGGCTGTCCTCTCCCCACACTAGTGCTCCCTTATGTCACTCCTGCGAATGGTGGGGTGCCCACTGGCTGAGGTCAAAGGCTGCCTAATCCTCCATCCCAGGAGCCCTTGCTTTGCCTTCAAGGCAGACAAGCAAGGGGAATGGTAAGGTGAGACCTAGTCCCATGGTCTACCCAGGGAACAGGGCATGGTGGGCAGAAGTGCTGGCCAGGCCTGGCTAGATTCATCTAATTGGTGTCAGGCCTATGTCAGGCTTTGCTGTTGCCATTCGGGATGTGGTTTTGCTGCCTGGGATGTCTGGAAAGTCATTGGTGTCCCCCCATACCCAGGTCTGACCTCAGCAGAGAGCAGCTATTTGTAGAGAGAGTCAGCCCTAGTCAGCCCAAGTTGCCCAGCACATGTGCCCTTCCTGGGATCTTCAGAGAGCCCAAGCCATCCTGTGAGCCCAGTTTCCTGTATGCCAGGGAGACTCTCCCAGCTACGTCCCTGCTAGTATGCTGGGCCGTGGGCTGGGCATTCCAGGCCAGAAGCAAAGGCAGTGAGTTTTCAGCCATCTCTGACCACAGCCCATTTGTTCTGATTCCTCCTGAGACCCCTGGGGTGAGGCTACAACCAGGGGTGCTGCTGTGTCTTTTCTGGGGAGAAGGGTGGAGATGGCCATTGCTGAGTGGGGAGACAGGGCCAAGTATGGCCCCCAGGCCTGCCCACTACCCTCCCTTGTGATGCAGAAGGAAAAGGCCATTTGCAAGCAACAGGCTGGCCATCACTCCAGGGGGACCCCTGACTTCGTGGGTCCTCCTGCCCCACCCCCATGCTTCTAACGGAGTCTCCCACCAAATATGGATCTTCCCTGTGTTCACCGTTTAGAAAGTCCTCCTCTGACACTCCTGCTGAGCTTGGTGTGGTTTGTCAGGGTTCGGGGCTCAGGGAGGGCTCAGCTCTTTCCCTTAGGAGGGAAGTGGGGTGCCCCACCCTGGTCTGCATCTGGCTGGGCTGTGGGAGGAGCCTCTCATCAAGGAGATTGATCACCCTGCCCTGCCAGGGGCTTCCTTCTGCAGTGGGAGGCCATGGGAGGAGGGGGTGTTGTTCTAGACCTTTCCCCCAGGAAGCCTGGTCCTATGAGGACAGCAGGTTTCTCAGAGTCAGGGGGACAGGAGACAGCAGGTGTCTGCACCACCTGGGAGGACCTCAGGCCTCCTCCCCTGCCTGACAAGGACAAGGGGTTGATGTTTTGTTTGGCTCTTTTTTTTTTTTTGTAAAAACTGCTTAAGGTAAAGGGAAAACATACACACATCCCTCGATGACCATCCCTCCCCATAACATTCTAGAATCTATTTCATGGAGCATTTTTGCTGCAAGCTGCTCACAGGAGTGAGCACAGGCCAGCATGACATCCGCACAGGTGATCAGCATGCACATGGCTGAATCCAGGGCATTTCCTGACCCCACAGACCTGCCACTTGTTCATTTGGCCTCTGATGTGAGTGGAGAGCCACACTCTTGAGGCCTGCATTGGGTTGAAATCTCTCTCAGAACTGCAGGAGTCATGGGCTGAGGCTTTAGGCCCTACCTATTCAATTAGGGCTGCCGGGTCACTGTTTCTCATGGAAATGCAGAAGTCTGCAAGAACTATTCCAGTTCCTCAACCTTCTGCTCCTAGAAATACCATCTGATTTGCTTCCCGATTTCTTAGCGCACATTCAGCATCACCCCCTCTCTCATTCATATGAATTATTTAAATGAATGAGTGCCTCAGCTTCCCAGGGATGGGCATAGTGGTCAGAGGTCCTGGACAACACAACCGGCACTCACTAGCTTGGTAGCATTTTATTGGGCACCTGGGTTTGTGTATGGAACTGGATGCAAAGACCACAACCCCCAGTCTGAGGTGGGGGAGACCTTCACGGGGGTCCTCGTAGTAACCAATCAAAATTAATGGGATGGACATTTTTCCATGGCACAGTGCCCCGTCTATTTCTGTGGCCAGTGCATTCCCCAGCCTCTGGAAAGCAATCAGAGTGTGGCCCTGTGCATCACCATTTTCCTCCTATCAGGGTGGCGTGACCTGTTTGTGTACTAAGGTCCAGAGAATAGACCCGTCCATAGGCTGCTAGGGTGACTCTGGTCACATCACTGCAGCCATTAGAGGCCACCTCTGCAACCAGACTTAGAAGATGCCGGGACCAGGAAGTGCAAAGGCCTCCTCTGAGAACTGCTGTCAGCAGGGCTGGGATGAGGTCATGGTCAAGCCTCAGCCCTTTGGAGGCCTTGGCTCTCAGACCTTGGACCCTTGACTTTCACCTCCCTGAGACTATGTTCCCATTGGTAGGTCAGGGCCACCGTTTCTGCCAGACACACAGTGGGCACCACATGGACCACGGCTGCCCTGAGTGCTATGGTGTCAGCCCCCTGAAGTGAGGGGTTGGGTGACACAGGGCTTGCCAAGGCCTCTAAGATTTCTTCATGATGACATCAGAACTAGACCTGGAACCAACCCATCAGGCCAAGAGGGTGGTGATGGAGCTCCCTGTCAGCCCCCACTATGACAGCCTGGCTCATGGACCACATTCCGTGGCTCTTGGTGCTTTCTTAAGTGCTGTCCAGCCCACAGGGGAGTCTTCTCCACCTCTAAGACGTGGGCTGAGCCTTGTCCTCCAGGGAGGGAGCTGGGGCAGTGCAGGCCCTTTGGCCCATAAGAAGGCAGATGCCAGAGAGCTCCTGAGCAGAGACAAAGAAACACAGCCCAGGGTCCCCCTTATCAGGCAGAAGGGCCACATGTCCACAGCCAAGTCATTTCTGGCTGTAAGGATCTTAGCTGGACAGAGCCTCAGGGAAAATCTGATCCATATTCCTCACCTTATAGATGGGGAAATTGAGGCTCAGACGGGGGAGTGATCTGCTCTAGGTCAGACTGCAGTGCAGGGCAGCCATGTAGAGCCAGGCCTGGAGTCCAGCGGGCAGCCCTGCCCCATCCCCTAGGGGTCTGTGGGATCCTTAACCCGAAAGGACCAGGGTCACGCAGTTCCTCCTCCTGCTTCCAAGCAGGCTTCCTCTTAACCAGCCTAAGCTGTCCCTAAAAGGCCCCATTTCAAAACTTTCCATTAAAAATATTTACCCTTTTAGGCCGAGCACAGTGGCTCATGCCTGTAACCCTAGCACTCTGGAAGGCTGAGGCAGGAGAATTGCTTGAGCTCACAAGTTCAAAACCAGCCTGAGCAAAGGTGAGACCCTGTCTCTACTAAAAATAGAAAAATGAGCTGGGCATTGTGGTGGGAGCATGTAATCCCAGCTACTGGGGAGGCCAAGGTAAGAGGATTGCTTAAGCCTAGGAGTTTGAGGTTGCTGGGAGCTATGATGATACCATTCTAGCCTGGGCAACAGATTGAGGATCTGTCTCAAAAAAATAATAATAATTCTATCCTCCTTTCAGTCTCTTCTCCGCCACCTGTGTCTGTCACTGTCCATGGGGGATGATGACACTTGTCTCTCTTTTAAGGCCTGGAATTTAGTGAATGTATAATCCAGCCCAAGGTTCATTCTTTTTTTAATAACAAGTTTATTTAGCTATAATTCACATTCGATACAACCATACAATTCACCCTTTTAAAGTGTTCAACGCAGTGTCTCTTCCAGTAGTGAGAATTGTGCAACCATCACTACAATCAAGGTTAGAATATTTTTATCAGCCCCCAAAGAAACCCTGTACCCATTGGCAGTTATTCCCCATTTACCCCCCAATCCCTAGTAATTGAGTTTTTTAAATGTTATTTTTAATATTTTTGAGACACATTGATGAATTTTAAAGAACTTTAATCCAGTTTTTACCAGTGAAGTAGGGTTTGAGATTTGTGTGTGTCTGACCTTTTTCTTGCTTACAAAGGGTCTCAAAGTCTAGGGAGACCATGGGTGGAGCCACAAATCATTCATGTGAACCCTTCCCATCTCCAAACACTGTAGGGTGGTCCCAGCAGTTCCAGGTGTGCCCACCTGTAAGTGGCTTCTGGGAAGAAGGCAGAGAGAGGTCAGGGCTGGGGAGGCAGCGTGGGCAGCCCCCAGGGCGCTTGGAAGCCTTGGAAGGTGTGATTTTCGGAGTCTTGAAATCTGGAGCTGAGAGTTCATCTGAGTCGCAGGCTGAATGAACAGAGCCTCCTTTGTAGGAAGGCAGGGCCCAGGCCCTCTGGGGTCACAGGACCGAGGTGCCCTGCAGGCTGCAGCTAGAAGCCACTCTCTAGGGCAGGGCCCGAGGCCACTGTGTAGTGAGCCCCCTGGCCGGGATGCCCCATGGTTCTCGGGGCAGCAGTGGGCAGTCAGGGATGAGGGGAGGCTGGGCTGGCATTTCCATCCCCCCAGCTTGGACTTTCAGCTCAGCTGTCCAGCAGACAGAAACACTGGGCTTTCCCCAGGTTGGTGTGGCACATACATGGCACTGCCAAGCTGTCGGGCGTCCAGGCCTGTCACATATGACTCTGGGCCAGCGTTTCTTACATTTCACTGGCAGCATGTTTGGTGGGCAGGGCCATGGACACTGGGCCCAAGCAGCTGGATTCACATCCCCACTGTTATCCCTGGCCATTAGGTGTCCCCTCAGCTGTAAAAGAGATGAGACTGATCCCTGAGAGAAGTTGGTAACCCAGAATGACTCCCTTCCTAAAGCCCATGTGAGTCCAGGGCTGCAGGGGTGCCCTGGAGAGCTTTTCCCACGTTCCTGGTCTGGATGGGCAGAGAGGTGGTGGGGAAGACTGGGACATCCCAGGGCAAATCCTAGCTCTGGCTCCTGCCAGCGGCACGCCCTGGGCAAGTGATTTAGACTCTGTCCCCAGTGTCCTTACCTGTGAAATGGGGATGTGGTCATGGCACATCTCTGTGACTATTAAATCCTTCCTAAGAAGGCTGCAGAGGGCTTACCACGGTACCCAGTCCAGAGCAGGGCTCTGTGTGTTAGCTCTTCATACGAATTCAAAATGAAAAATCAAACCGTTGAATTTTGAGTTGCCTCTTCATTTATCAGAATGACTATTACTCAGTGGTGGTGATGGCCGGGTGGTGAGTGTGCTTTGCTGCAAACCTGCCCGCACTGTGCTGACCTGCGGTTCTCTCTCTCGGTTTCCCCCAGCGGAGCCGCTGCCGCTCATGGATCTCTGCCGCCGCTCCGTGCGCCTGGCCCTGGGGAAGGAGCGGCTGGGGGAGATCCACACGCTGCCGCTGCCCGCTTCCCTCAAGGCCTACCTCCTCTACCAGTGATGCGCTCCCGGGGACCGCCAGCGCGACAGCCACCTGGTGCCAACACACTGAGCCGCCGGCCACTGGGGCCACCACACCCCGCGCCTCGGACCAGCGTCCACAGGCAGCCGTGGGCAGAAATTCCTGCTCTTACTCTCCGCCCTGCCTGGCTGCCTCCGCCACACCAGGACCTAGGGCGACACAGGTTCTTCTTCCCATTCCTGACACTGGCAGAAGGCAGTGTCCCTGCATGCCGTCAACAACACTCCTTGACAAGATACACCGAGAATAAACGCCTACGCTGAGCTCACCTCTGCTCTCGGGAGTGGAATGTGAACTCCCCACACCTCCAGGAGCAGGCGGGGGCCACCCGGGGGTCCCAAGGTCGTGCCACCACTCTGAGAACAGGTACCAGGAGTGCTAACCGGTGCTTAGACAAGGCCATGGGTGCCCAGCCCAGCGGGGCCATGCCACGGCAGATGAAGCTCAGGACATCAGAAACTCACCACGGACACCAAGGCAGAAACTAAGTTGGACCTTCCACGGGCAAACAAGCACCCAGCATCCATCCCAGCTGCCGGTGCCCCTGTACCCTGTATTTATTCTTTTAACAATAACAAAAGCCATTTATTTATTCCATTTAGAAAGGAAACGTTTCAGTCACTTCTCTCTCTGGCTGTGTTCCGTTGCTTGCCTTCCATCTGTACCCTCCATGGGATGTGTGTGACTCACCTGTCTTCCCTGGGCCTTGCCTGTGGCACACGGGCACAGGCACAAGGGTGTCTTTGTTTGGGTCCCCTGAACTGCAGTTTCCAGAGGGCTCTGGTCCGAGTTCCCGAGTGGGGCCCTCGGGGAGAATTAGCCTCACGTGCAATATGGTGTCTTAGGGAGCCCCCGGAAAGGGTGGTGGCAGTCCCCCTTGTCTGTGTGTGGCCACTTACCTCTCATACATCTTTGCACATGGTAGCATTTTTTTCGTCTTCTACGGGATTTTTTGTGTGGGTTTCATTTCGCTTTTGCTTTTCTGACTGAAATTTCCCAAGTGCATCCTTAGAAACTCTGGGTGTGTCCCAAGATCCCCACAACTGAGAGGGGATGGGGAGTGAATTTGTGTCCCCCAAAAAGCCATTGGCAGGGCAGGACAGGGGTGATCAGGGACAGAGAATCTAGTGTCACAGAAGCCAGGACACTGAGGGGGAGCAGCCCCAGGTCTTCATGACTCCCACAGAGCCTCAAGAAAGGTGGCGTGGGCCACCAGCAGAAGAGCGACGCCCTGTCCCTAGCACCTCCCTCAGCAGCATTCCCCTGCCCCTGCTACCTCCTTCACTATTTTCTTTGATCTTGAAGTCAGTTCTCCGAGTCTGGCTCATCTCTTGTCTGCACAGGTACAATAAATGACTTTATTTGCTTAAAATGTTTAATATATATACATACATATATATATATATATATATATATATTTGTCCGTAAGAATTATGTTTTAAACAGCTGCTATAAGGTACCTTTTGAAAAAAAAGAAAAAAAAAAGATCTCTTCCAGTGGAGTATATTTTTTAAAGCACAAAATTGGTGCCAAGACTGGATGAGAAGTGTAAATGACCTTTTTGTTATTCTGAGGGTCCCCCCCCCCCTTTTTGGGCAGGGGACCTTACCTGTAAGACTGCAGGGATGTCCGTTGCCTCTGCTTCAGGGTGGGTCACATTCTGATAAGGGAGGAAGCTCAGCACCTTGACCCAGCCGGCCCCAGGGATGCCGCCAGATGAATCACGAGCTCTCTCCCTGTCTACCACCCTGAGTCTCTAGGGCCCGAGACCCCACCTTTCTTTTCTATTAGCCCAGAGCCTTGTGGCTTGTACAGTTTTGAAACTCCCATTCTATTTTATGATGGTTGATAATAGTCAGTAATCTAATAAATAAAGGAAAGTTTTTAAAATATAAAACCACTTTGGAGTCCCTCCTTTGTGCTGACCCCTCCTGGGTCTCTCCAGCTCCACAGCCTAGTTTTCAGCAGATGACGGGCTGACCACCTGCCACCCGTTGGCAGAGGGTGGCATGCCAGGTGAAGGAGGGGACCTGGAAGGATGACGTGAGAATATCGCCATCCCCTCGTCAGAGGGTAGACCTGACAGTCCCTCTAAGGGACCTTGCTAGGAGAAAGTGGCCATGCTCATTAGTGACTGCCTCTGGTTCCTCTGTGCAGTTACAAAGCTTGAGTTGACCCAGGGCTCTCTAGGAGCAGAGTGTGAGCCACTGTGAGTGTCCCTGGAGCCTAGGCTCTGGGCACTTGGGAAAAGGCTCAGCCCTTTGTGTCCCTGGTCCCAAGTGTGCAGTAATGCTTAAAGAGCCTTGAATGAGTGAACCCCTTCTTCTTTCTGCTGTAGGAGGGCCCCCAGCAGAAAGGACAGGAAATCCTGCTTATTCAGAGGATCAACAAGTGATAAAATGAACAGTCAAGAAATTTACTAGATGTGACCCTATGCTGTGACAAGTTTCCAAAGCATCAGCAAGAGCACATTCAGCTTGTGGTAGGGATGTTTCCTTCTAAAGGCAGGATCTGGTGGTGGTGTGGAAAGTGCCTGGTTTGGCTTGGCACCTATAGCTCAGCAGCTTGGGCTCCAGCCACATATACCGGAGCTGGCAGGTTCAAACCCAGCCCCAGCCTGCCAAACAGCAATGACCACTACAACCAGCTACTTGGGAATTGCTTAAGCCCAAGAGTTTGAGGTTGCTGTGAGCTGTGACGCCACTGCACTCTACTGAGAGTGACATAATGAGACTCTGTCTCAAAAAAAAAAAAAAGAGTGCCTGATTTGAGGGCCCGAAGTCCCATCCCCCATTTTTAAAGAGCATCCTAGCCAGCTGTCCTCAGACCACCTCTCTCAGCAGCACCTGGGAGGGTAAGTTAAAATGCAGATTCCAGGGTCCCACCTGAATAGGACCAAGTCAGCATTTCTGGGGCCACGCCCGAACCTGCATATTCCCAAACTCCCCCAAGGGACTTTGCCTAAGAGAGTTTGAACACCAGCGTTGGTGACTGTGTCAGCTCTTTCTCTCACAGTTGCTAGGTAAAGGGAAATCATTGCCACGAATTGGTGGGTTAGCTCAGCAAGGAGCTCACAGACTCCTGAGTCAGGCCTGGGTTCAAATACAGGTTTTGAGCCTTAGACATAAGGACAGGCCTCCATAAAATGACAGTTGTCATGATGCCTATCTCCCAAGAGGGGAGCCAGGGTCAGAGGAGGCTCCCAGAACAGGACCTGGTATCTTTGCAAGCATGCAAACAAATGCACTTCTGGAAAATGGCAGTTGGTGGATTGGGACTTAGTCTTTGAGGAGGGACCTAATATCTCTAAACTAACCTCCTGATAAATGTCCTTTCTCCCCAGGTGAAGTCTCCAAAGGTCAAAGTAGGTACTGGGAAAAGGGTCCCCTGGGTGCTTTTCCCAGACACAGTGGAGGGGGATCTGAAATTATTTTTAGGTTGGGGTTCATGTCTGGGTTGCAGGTTGCATCTCCTGCTTCCTTTGAAGGGGGCAGCAGGGGAGTAGTGAGGTCAGGTCTTGGGGGGGGGGGGGCACAGGGAAAATCAGGGCCTTTGTGCTGCCAGGAGACTTCTGGGGGAGCAGGGTTGTGTGCAGTATTAATAAAACCATCTGTGCAGACTTGGCCCATGTGGTTGTAATTAATCCCCTGCCTTTAAGCAGGTAGCAGACTCTCAGGGCCTGGCCATAGATGGGAAGAGCTGTCCCGCCCCACCCTGCTGCACACAACCTCCCTCCTGCCTTCCCCTGCTCCTAGGCGGGATGAGGAATGTGGACTTTACTGAACCATAAACTATGCCGGGGAGCTGGGGAGGGGGCCGAAGACAGAGCAATTAGTTCATGCTCCAGTCCAGACACCCAAACATGGTTGGATTCCAGCTGCAAGGAATATTTGAAATAAATGAGCTGCCCAGGGCCAGGAGTTTGCTGTGTTTTCTGTATGGGGCCATGGCAACCAGAGAGGAAATCGTGAGCTAGGATTGGGCTCTAGAATCAACAAATGATGTCCTGGCCGAGCAAATCCAGAGGAAGCCACTCATGGCTCTCCTAGGGTTTCTCAGACTCGGCTGCTGGCGGGCAGGACGCGCCCAACCATCCTCCTGGCGCACTTAGACCTCCCTGTCCTCTTCTGCGCTCTGATTTTTTTTTTTTTTTTGGTAAGAAAACTCTTCTCTAGAACCTTTCTTCTTGGGCCAGAAAACAGCTGCTGCTGTTGCTGCCAGTCTGATAATGATTTTCCTGGGCAGAGGAATATTGTCAGTGGAAAAACCCGGGCTGGGGGCAGCTGGCCAGGCAGAAAGTACCCCTGACCTTGTGCTGGGTCTGCCTTCCCACTCAGACCAGCTTGCAGCCTCCTCTGGGTCTTTTCTGGGGAGAAAAGGCAAAGGTCTCCCCCAGCTCCCTGATGACATTCAAGCTGTCCCCAAAGATGCATTCTATGAACACAGATCAGTAACAGGACCTCACTTGGGGTTTCCAATTGGAGTTCACAGATGCACCCTGCATCTGAATCATCAGGGTAACTGGGGACAGGGGGGAGAAGCAAAGAAAGATCCTCCCACAGGGCCATCCCCTCTGGAGCTCTCATGAAGTTTCCCCAGGACCTCAGCACAGCACTGGGGCAAGGGCGTCCACCCAGGACCGTGCCTCTCCTCAGACCGTGCCTCCCTATCGCCCCACAGCCTAAGAAACATTCCATTCCCCTTCCCACCTTTGAAACATTCCATTCCCCCTGGGCCCCACCTTTGAAAGGTTTTTTCAGCCTTGCCGATCCTAGGGCTTCTGAAATCCACAGGTGGAGTAAACACCAGCTGAGGAGCAAGGGACTCTCAGCTTCCAGTCTGGTCCACATGTTGGGGCTTCGCGGCTGAGAAGGGGCCTGGGCTTGGGGTCAGCCTCCTTGCCTTACTGCTCAGGGGCCCTGCAGTCTCCATCTGTGAAATGGGAACGGCACCTTCCTCCCTGGGCGCCACTGGTCTCAGTCCAGTGAGTTCCCACCCTTCCCTTAATGCACACATCAAACTCACCGTTATAAAGTGTGCACTTCAGTGGTGGTTTGTACATTCCTAGTGCCACGCAGCCATCCCCTCCATCTAGTTACAAAACATCCAGAGGGACCCCACACCCGGTGAAGGGCCACTCCCATCTCCCCCTCCCCCCAGTCCCTGGCAACCACCCATCTATTTTCGGTCCCGCTGGATCTGCCTAATCTGGACACTTCACAGTCAGTGGGACAGAATGAGCTGAGGCCTTCCGTGTCTGGCTGCTTTCACTTTCAGTTGGCTCTTTAAGGAGAGGTATCCTGGACACCCAGACGCCCTCCCCCGTTACTTCCCTATGTCTTCATTTCCTCAACTGTCAAGTGCAAAGAATATTTCCTCTTGTCAGGGCTATTGTGAGGATTGAATGAGCCATGTCTAGTGGTAGAAAGTGACTAATAAAAACAACTGGTGCAATGCCTCCCCGCTCCCTGGGCACCCAGGACCCTAGCTTAAGCTCCTAAGAAGCTGTCTTGTCTGTGAACCACCTTTCCTAGGAGGGCCTCTCTCAGGGACATGGACTGGGTCTAGGAGCTTTAGTCTCTCTTGATAGTCCTGGGTTTCTAAAAGGTATTAATAGTTTGATACCCAGCTGTAGCAGACAGCAGGGGGCGGGAGCTTGCTCAGCCTCTCTGATCTTGTTCCACATTGTGTTAATTTCCCTGGGGCCGCCACAACCAAGTATCACCAACTGGGTGACCTGAAACAATGCACAGTTATTGTCTCACAGCTCTGGAGGACAGAAGTCCAAACTCAAGGAGTGGGCTGGGCTGTGCTCCCTCTGGAGGCTCTCACGGAGGGCCATTTTCTGCCTCCTCCAGCTTCTGGTGGCTCTGGGTTTTCCTTGGCTTATGGCCACATCACTCCAGTCTCCGCCTCTGTCTTCACGTGGCCTCCTCCCCACTGTGTCTCAGTGTCCTTATGAGAACACAGGTCATTGGGTTTAGGCCCACCCAGATCATCTGGGATTATTTCAACCTGAGATCCCTCATGATACCTGCTAAGACCCTTTTTCCAAATAAGCTCACATCCCAGGATGAGGCCAGGGACATATTTCATGGGGCCACCATGCAATACACCACACACACTTTACTCCCGGCGGGGCCAAAGACTAGAGAATGATGCAGGTGGGAAACAGAGGCCCCCGCCAGGCCTGTGGTCGGTGGGCGCTGCCAGACAGGCCAGGCTTCCCATTGTCAGTAATGATGCACCATCCTCCTCCTGCCCTGGCTCCTTACACGCAGTCTCACAAGACCAGATTTGCTCTAGAATTGATCAATGTTCTGCAAGGTGAGTGCCCTGGGTTTGCTTGGAAGCCACAGGGCCAAGCCTAGGCCAAACCTGTTAATGGACAGAGGAGTTGGATTGTCTCTCTTGATCACCCTGCCCCTGCCCTCCTGCAGTAAGTAGGTTCCAGGCCTAGAAAGGGTGGGCATTGCTCAGGGGGCACTGGAAAGGGAGCTGAACCTCAGACGTCGCGTCCTGAGTGCCAACCTCCCCACAGAGTCTCAGCATCTCCCTGCCACTTTTGTAGCAATGGCTGCCCTGAGTTGATCGTACAAGGAAATGGAATGTGAACCCCGGGCTATTTAAAGAGCAAGAGAGATGGGGGCCTTGGCAGGGGCCCAGCCAAGCAGGGGTGCCTCGGGTAGGCACAGGGCTCCTCTGTGCACATGGTTTGATTTACAGGAGGGCTGCGACTGACTCCAGCTTCAGACAGAGAACTATTTGAAGCAGCTGCCAGATGTTGTGTCTGAGTTGGGTTTTTACAACTTGCTTACTGGTTAGCAGCCTGCCTCCCGCCAGAGTTCAGCTTACCCCAGCGGGTTCAGGGCCCTGGCGCTGGCCCACAGGCCTCTGCTGAGCAGCCTTGCTGCTCCCTCCACTCAGGCCGAGCCTGTTCTCCCTCCAGTGGAACCAGGGTGGGACTCTGATTTCCAAAGCTTCCACCCTAACAGAACAGCAGTGTGGCCCTGATTTTGGGATGTCTTTCAGGCACCCTAAAATTGTTTTGGAATGTTTTATCTGAGCTCACTGCTGGACCCTCTGGGAAGGGCAGAGACTTCACAGCTTTGCAATGAGGCACCCCTTAGAGCAGTCCCCAACATACCAGGGCTATCCCCAAGCACTTGTATGTAGCCTGGGAGGTGAGCTAGAGACTGTAGATCCTGTTCTTCTATCCTGGTCACTCCCATTCACGTTGCTTTGGCCACCTGACGCCAGCCAGCCTTTTTGAATGGACCCCAGTAGGCCACAGGAGACCAGGGTTGGGACATCTCAGCCAGGAGCTTCTGAAAGGTTCCCAGCCCTCTGGAAATCCCGGTTAATCAGGGAAGTCCCAGGGAGGCACCAGTGGGACCATCCTGTGTATCGGGCCACTATATCAAACCAGGTCAACCCTGTCGCAGTGGGCAGGGCTGCTCTAGCACAAGATTGTTGGGGTTCACTTAGAGTTGGAGGGTGTTTCTCAGCCTCTCCCCCCACCACTGGAAGGGCCACATGGCAAAGAGGCACATGACTCAGCTCACTTCCTGAGGCCACTTGGAATGGACTTCTCAGAAGGTTGCTCTGGGGCAGGAGGGGTGACCAGGGAAGGGGGTAGGGCAGGCGAGGCGGGCGGGGGAGGTTGTGTAATTAATCTTGTTGCATGTGAGAATGCACTTGTGTCCGTCCAGGAATCCCGAAAGCGCCAAAGTGGACAGAGTGTTCAGTCCCCTCCCGAAAGCGCCAGAAATGTTTTGTCCACTGGGAAGGAAAACATCCTCTGCTTGTGCGCTAGAATTTGGCTCTGCCCTGCGGGAGACGCCTCAGCGGGCCTGTGTGGGAGCAGAGGGGCCTGTAGGCTACTGAGCCGGGGGGTGAGAGGGGTGCAGCCAGCCCAGGGGGCCCTGCCTCCGTGAGGTGCAACCCGTCAAGCCTGCATGCTTGGCAGTCCTGAGGAACTCCACTTTCTGCACCCCTGCTCCCGGCCCCCAGCCCCTGGTCGCTTTTTCTGCTTCTGAATCCAACAGAAAATCAGAAAGAGGAAAAGATCACAAGCCCTTTCCCTGGAGCCCAGAAAAGGTTGTGGAATTTGGAAAGTGCCCAGGCTGGCCCACTGCAGGGGTGACACTGTGGCAGCCTGCACAAGCACACACAGATCCAGGTCAGGAGCTCTGGGGGTTGGACTCAGAAGACCAGCTGCTGCCACAACTGTGGACCAGTTGCCTCCTTGGGGCAACTTTCTCTTCCATGATGTGGGAGTGATGATGCCTTCCAGCCAAGCTCATTGTGTTTTGAAGATTACAAGAGGCCAGGTGTAGGCAATGCACTGAGCGGCGGCAAAGCCCACGCATGCCCAGGGTCTTATTACAGTAATATTTACTTATGGGAAAGAGCAAAAGATAAGCGTCCTAGAAATGCCTCCCCGTCTCAGAGAGGCCACTCTTTCTGGCCCAGTAGCTCCTCCTCCTGGGTCTCCTGCAGCCATCCCTGGAAGCTAGGTCCTGCCTCTAGCCATCTCCCACACCTAGCTTCCCAGAAGGATGAGCCGAGGGTGTTCCAGAGGGAAGCCGCGAGGCTGAGGCAGCAGCCCAACCCAGATTCACCTTTGAAGGACGGGCCCTGGAGGACAGCCTGGCCACCTGTGAGACAAGCTAGCAGCCTTGCCCTTTGGGGCAAAGTTCCTGTAGGGGTAGGAGTAGAAGTGCTGATGCATACCCTTAGCCTCCGTCATCACCTTTGGCAAACACATCTTGACTCCTGCGCTGTGCCAGATACATGTGGATACCAAGATTCAGACTCAGCAAACAAGGAGTCATCTGCGTGGGCCCAGACCAGCAAATGCAGGAGATGGGACTTCAGCGGATGCAGAGGAGGGAGCAATGGACTCTGCTAAGCAAGCAGGACAGGAATGCCCTAGCAGGATGGATAGGAGTTTGCCAGGGAAAGAAAGTGAGTGTATTTTTGTAGGTTTCCCCCATAAGATGAGGGCCTCATCAGATGGATCTTTTTGTAAGACTGAGAACAGTGGCATTCATATAGTATCATTTAAGGGTTGGGTGGATACAGAAATAACATGTCATCTAAGGCCACTGCCTCTCTGCCTCCCATGGGCAGTGCCTGAAGGAACCTTAAACCCAGAACTTCAGGAACTCGGGGTCACTTATTCTGTTTGCGTGCAGAGGTCCTTCCGCCTCTAGGCAGCTCCTGGTCCAGGCTCTGAATTCCCACTGGGTGCTCCAGTTTCGAAATCCACTGGCAGGCTGTGTTCTGAGTGCTTTCCCTGGAGAGGCCTGCCTCAGCCTCTCGTGAGAAGAGACTGGGCCACTTTGGGTGGCTCTCTCAGTCCTGGCCTTTGGTGTCTCATGTTCCTGGGATCAGGCTGCTCATAGTCCACTCAGCACGGTGCAGACAGCCAGCCCAGGAGTATCCCTGTGCCTGATGACTGGCCCCTGGGGCACTCTGGGGGTGAGAGTGGGTCAGCCCAGCAGTACTCCACATAATGGAGCCTAGTGGGGGAGACACAGGCCTGGGACCCCTAGGCTCCTGAGTGGCCATGAGCACATTGAGGCTGCCTTCCTCCTAAAATCGTTTCCTGGGCAGGAGCCCAGGGGAAGCTGGGGTTCATTCCTCTTGAGGATGATAGGTTTAGAAAAGAATTCTGGTAGAAGACTCTGACCCCAGGTGGACAAAGGCTGCTGCTCTGCCATGGATTTGAGATCCTAGGAAAATGCCCCCACTGCACGGAGCCACCATACACCCCCCCCCCCCCCCAATGTAGGCATGATCAGATTATCTAGCTCTTAACAATAAGGCAGTCCACCCTGGGCCAGCAAAAGCACTTTGTGTGTGTGAATGAGTGGAGCCCCTTGACCCACCCTATGGTGGGTGCTTCTGTGACTGCAAAGGCTCGGAGAGGCTCATTCGCTTATGCTAGGTCCACAGCCCAAAGGTGGTGAAGCTGCTGGTGAAACTTAAAACCAGATCCCCAGCACCCAGCTTGTGCCCTGGCCCCATGCTGCCTGCCTCCCTGGGTGGGTCCCGGCCCCCTTGCAGAAGGTCAGGGCTTCTTGAGACCTGGCAGTCTTGTTCTCAATCATTCAGTGGGCACTCCCCTTGCTCCATGAAGAGCACTGTGTTGAGCCCTGAGTGCGGCCCCTGGCGACAGAGTGAGCTCCGCCCTTGGGGTCTCCTGCCACCAGAATGACCAGGTATGACCAGCTCAGAGTCCCTCTCTGTCTGCCCAGGGCTGTGTCTACACAGAAGCCTTAAACTGCAGCTGCTTCGTCCCTTGGGAAGAGCTGGGTCAAGGCCACCCTTGCTGCCTTCTTTCCTTTCCTTTCCCAGGAATTGACATTTCTGTTTGGAGCTGAGGCCCTGATCCCCTGGGAAAGCTTAATGGAGATGGGGACTTTCCAGCCACCGTCCTCCTCTTGCTCATGCACTCAGCAAACATTCTGGGCTCATCCACCCCAGGTCAGGTTCACTGCCAGGCTCTGAAGTTTGGAAGAGGAAAAGTGAGTGACTGAAGAACCAGTGAGCTGATAACATTTGCGGACATAGAGAAAGCCCCCACAAGGTGCCAGAACTTTCTTAACCGTTTGCCTTTTATCCATGCCATCCTCACCCTGAGATGGAGGTTCCTTGTTCATGCCCACTTTACATATGGGGACACTGAGGCTCAGGGCAGCCAAGCACATTGCTCAAGGTCACATAGACAAAAGGGCCAGGCCCTAGTCAAGGCTCTCACACATACTGTGCTCAGATTCCCGGGCCCAGGGAGGGAGTGAAGGTGACACCCAGTCACTATAGCCTGTGGGCTTCCAGGACCCTGCCCCAGGGCGCAGGTCACCAGGGCTTCCCCTAGTGGGGACGTCTGAGATGGGTGTTGGAGCCAGGAGGCCCAGGCAAAGCAGGTTGGGCAGCCAGTGGGGGGCCTGAGGAAGGGAGGGTGGTTCAGATGTCCTCTTTTCTCTCCCAGGCGCCAGGCAGCCCTCTAACTAGGAAGGCCATCATTTTGGGTGCCTTTGAGATCAGATAATTCAGTAGTCTCCAGGATTTCACTCCGCAACCCAGTCTGTGTTTTCATGTCTGTCTGGAAGCCTCTTGAAGACAAGCCTGAGTTGCTGCCAGGTGTGTTATAATGCTCCATACAGATTTGTAGATTGATTGAGCCAAAGAAGGAACAAATGAACAGACCGATGAACAAACAGGGTATAAATGAGAAGCCAGGACATGTGACTCCTCCGTCAATCACCCGGGGCCTGGCTCCCCTGTGGGACTCGAACAACTGGGGTGACCAGCAATGGCCATAATACCAAGGGTAGAAGCTTGAAGAGAAGGCAGTGGCCACCTGCCCTGGCTCCCCAGCCCAGAGGAGACTGAGTTTTCAGAGCACAAGCTGTTCCAAGAGGACCATACCAGACAGGTGGCCCCTCTGTCCCCGCCTGCAGCTGCACTCTCATGGGGGAGTCCTACAGCCTCCCACATGCATTTCCTCTCCGCCTAAGGGGCACTGGCAGGGCCCTGCTTGCTTTCTTGGGGCCACTTCTCTCCTTGTTTTCTCTGAAAACACTTCTGTATCCCAAACACACAAGGACAGTTAACCTAGTTGGGGTTACCTTGGTCTTCCTAGCCTAGTGTCGGTTCCCAGCTTATTTTTATGAGCGGTTTAATCTGCAAACTGTCCTCTGTTCTCAATAAATGGGGCTGCGCATTCCAGGATGGCCTCGAATGATAACACCAGCTGTCTAGACGGAGGCCGGCCCACTGACACTATCATAAATAAAAATAGCTTTGTGATCCAGTCTCTCTCCAGAGCCCAGGGAGGGGCCAGCAGACTCCCCGCGGGCTGGCTGCACCACGGGACAGGGCTTGTCTGGTCTCCCTGCCTGGCCCTGCCCCCAACCCATGCCTCAGGGAGCCCAGCAGACCCCACCTTGCCTATGGGCAAGAGGGAGGAGGCAAGGGGGTTGTAGGCGCCACTGGGTCCCACGTTGCCCAAGGGTCCACCCCTCCTCTGTCCTCCCTGCTCCATGCAGCCTGCCATGCAAAGCTGCTTGGGCAGTGGACACCCAAGCAGTGAGTTAGTGGTTTAACTTTGGACCCTTAAAGGCTCTGGCCCACTGTTCCTGAACTCGGACCTGGACTGGGAGGGGCTGCAAGATCCAGGCCCAGAACCACTTGGGGTTTACCAGAGAGAAAAGGAGATTAGCCCAAGAAACAAAGGCCCATGGTCAGAGATTCCGACCACTCATCCCCCTCCATCATCAATTTTCTCCATGTGCCCCTCTCTCCCTCCATCCCTTGGTCACTGGTCTGTCCTCTACTTGCTCCTTGAACGCTGAGTCCAGGTCTGTCCAGGGGAGCTGGATGAGGATGGCCTCAAGTCTGAGAGCAGCAGGCAGGAAAAGGGACCTTGGGGTGTCCCCTGAGTGTGGTGGGCACAGCACTGCTGCACACACCATGTGGGTGTGCCAGGTTGTGTAGGTACCTCCCTGGGTGTGTCTACACTAGTGTGGGGATCACATAAAGGGAGCTTGTTGCTGCAGGCCTCAGCCACACGCCCGAGTCTCCACACTCACCCACACAGATTCACGTAAATCGGTTTGCATCTGCAGTGAGAATAGTGCCCTTGTAGGCTAAGTACTCTTGTACAATACACGATGTGAACACCTGTAGAAGACAGCACAATGCCACTTCCCTTCTCTTCCTCCAGACCCAGTTGGATTGAGTCTCTGGAACAAAACACCTGACTCCTTTTTGGGTCAGCAGAGTTCTCCTTTTGACCTTTTATATGGGCTGGGGAACCCCAGGGGCCAGTGGGTGAGCAAAAGGAGATTTACAAAGAACAAGGAGGATTCTTTAAGATGGAACCCAGCCAAGGTTGGGGGGTGGAGCTGTGGACTGGATTTGATAATGACGTATATGTCAGCACCAGCACAGTGCCTGGCACACAGCAGGTGGCCCACAGGCAGAGTGGAGCTTTTGTTTTTATGATGCATGACTTGGGGCTTAGGTCCCTATCGTTCAGGCTCCAAATGCAGTGTTCCCGCCCTGATGGAGCCCAACAAACCCATGCTGACTCCCAGCCCTCCAGCCTCACAGAGCAGGGCCCTTGGGAGTCGAGCCAGAGAGAAATGGGGACCCCGGCATTACAGGTGCACACTGTGACACACCTGGGCAACAGCCAGGGAGGAAGCCTGGGTATTTCTATTGGGATCCCTTTTGGCCTTTTTTGATCTAAAGTTCTTTAGGCTGGAATGTTCTGTGAGGGGTTCCTAAAATCATGTCAAGCAGATCTGCGATGGAGAGGGACCATCCCCCACGTCCTGATGGCTGCAGACAGGCCCCTGCTGAGGTCATTTCAGAAGAAGGGACCTCTGCAGGCCTTCACAAGAGGCTGCAAGCACCTGAGAGGCTTTTCTCCTCCCCTCTCTCCCTCCCCTCACACCAACAGAGCACACAAAAGCAGAAGAAAACCTCTCTGTCCCAAGCACCCAGTGGTAATAACAACTGTTGTGGAGGAGAATAAGTGAGAACCTCCCTGTAGCCCCAAACTACATCCCCCTCCGAGACACAAAGAGACTCTGCATGCTGCCCTGGGGCCAGGGGTGCCTTCATCCGACTGGGGCCACTCTCTTCACTCCCATCCCCCAAGGCATCTTTCTATCCCAGCTACAAGGCAGGGAGTTGGGTAAACTAGGAGGAGGCCTGAGGGACTTATAGGGCAAGGAGGGGGTGAGGCAGGAAAGGGCTCATCCCTTGTTGGACATTTGCAAACACATCTGTCTTGCAGACACCTGTATAAGTAGGTAGGGAAGAGAGTCAGAAAGGGAGGGCAGGGCGGGAATGGTCTGGCTGGGGCTGAATAAATGCCACAGGAGGTGACAGGCTGCTGTCTGGTCCTGCACCCAAGGAGGGGTTCATGGGGCAAGGGTGCTCCATCAGCAGGTGCAGTGGGCACCCCCCAGGGACGGGAACCTCAGGGAAGGACAGAGGTGAAGGTTGCCCACCTAGAGAGGACAGGGCCTGGGCAGGATGAGTCCCAAAGGTCTGTGACCCCCCCTCAGTTCCCAACACACAGGAGGACATAAAACAAAACAAGAAGGGGAGCATGAAGAAGAGACCAGAACATTCAGCCCTCCAGCCAGGCCTGCACACTTTGGGTTGGAAAGTGACCAAAAACCTGGGAGTCATGGGCCAGGACAGAGCAGTCCGACCCAGCACAGCAAGATCAAGCCTCTCCAGGATGTGACACAAGCGGGCTGCGGAGGCTCTGACCTAACCACTGCTTCTGTGCCCCAGAAGCTCCTGTCTCATCTAGTGCTCACAGCCCTTCTCTGAGGTCCAAGGTCTGTCCTCAGTTTACAGAGGAGGAAAGGCTTGACCACCGTGTGACTCGTAGCTGGCAGCAGCCAGGGCCAGATTCAGACAGAGACTGCTGTGATTCCGAGCCAGAGCTGTCCCCTCGGCCTCCCCGCATCCTGCACTGCCTGGCACTGTGTTGACACAAAAGGAGCCTATTCAGTGCGACCTGGAATAAACAGGGCCCTCCCTGCCTCACTCCCGAGTTTAACTCTCCTCTCTCGTATATCAGCTGCTCAAACAAGCATTTGTTGAGGACACTCTGAGGGTGACAAGCCCAGCATTAGACCAGCGGCCATGGCTTTCTGCGCTTCCAGCCTGGCTGGGCACAAGTTGATCAGAAAGGAGACAAAAGGGGGACGTTCAAAGACGGGACCTAATCATAGAGCCAGGGGTCCACTCTCACTCTTGGAGACAAGGCTCAGAGGCTGGGACTTCAGATGTGGACGCAACTCCTGCTGAATGTCCCCTGGGGCCTGGGCAATCTTCTTACAACCAAAGTTCCATTACAGCCTCTCAAGGAAAGGACAGCATTGGCTCAGCATCCGTAGCTCAGTGGTTAGGGCGCTGGCCACATACACCAGGGCTGGCAGGTTCAAACCCAGCCTGGGCCAGCTAAACAACAATGACAACTATAATCAAAAAATAGCTGGGCGTTGTGGCAGGCACCTGTAGTCCCAGCTACTTGGGAGGCTGAAGCAAGAGGATCACTTAAGCCCAAGAGTTTGAGGTTTCTGTGAGCTGTGACACCACAGCACTTTACCAAGGGTGACATAGTGAGACTCTGTCTCAAAAAAAAAAAAAGAAAAGAAAAGAAAGAAAGAAAAGAAAAAAGAAAATAAAAGAAAAAGGCAGCAGGCCACCCTTCCACAGCAGAAAAAACTGAGGCCCAGAAGGTGACAGGCTGACCTGAGGCCACATAGCTAGAGTGTGGTAGCTGGGGTTCCATAGATCCTTTGTAGGGAGCAGTCAGGGAGATCTGGGGCCACATTGCCTGAAGCTGAAAGGGCACATTTTGTAATAGCAGCCCAGCCAGCCAGGGTCGAGCTGAGTCATCTGTCCCTTGGAAGGTTTAAGGCAGTGTTTTTCAACTGTTTTAATCTCACAGCACACTTGAACCCATAGTTAAACTTCTGCAGCGCACTTAAATTATGTTGATCAAGAAAAGAGTTTTAAAAAAGAATATATTTACTGTGCTTTGAATGGCTTCCGAAAACAATTTAATTAATGATCTTTAAAAATGGTCATGGCACACCAGTTGAAAATCACTGTTTAAGGTGCTAACATCCTGGGGACCAAGCTCATGGTAGGGTCTGTGCCTTCTCCGTCTGACACACAACATCCAAGCCCTTGCATCCTCTCCCCAAGCTTCCTCTGACTTCCCCTCCCCCGCCCTGGACCGCTGGCCTCGGAGGAGCCACGCACTAGTCCTTGGCCACCCCTCCCTCGGCTGCACCTGACCAGTGAAACCTCCAACACCTTCCCCACCAAGCTGAGCCCTCGAGCCCAGGCCACACCTGCTCTTTCCAGAGTCCTCGGTAGGGACTGACCGGCTGGTCAGGCGGACCAATCCACCAGCGTCCTCCCTGAGCTCTCTGCAGGCACTTCGGGAAGGAGGCTCTCTTTCTTCCAGGAACCTGGAGCTGGCAGGACCACAGCCTGGAGTCCTGGGATGCAGAGTGAGGGGGGCCCATCTCACCATATTGCATCTGAATCCTCAGGCTGGGCCACCCCCAGGGACTTTTGAGGCAACATGAGCCAATAAATTCTCTCTTTTGCTAGCACTGAGTTTCTATCAACAGGAATCTAGAACCGTCCACGTGCTCCGAAATCGCACTTCTCCATTTTGTTTTCCCACGGAAAACGTGCATGCAGGAACCACTCAGATTTTCATGGAAGCAAAATTGTCCAGGGAGCAGAATGATTCACTGTCACCCCCAGCAGACACTGAGTTGGCTGTCGCTGAGACATGAGCAAGGCCGAGGGTGGTAGGTAATTCCTACAGGGCTGGTTGAGACTCCCCTTTCCCTCCCACCTGATCTCAATACAAATGGCTGCGGGTGACATTAGGATAAGGCCGTTGGTGGGTGTGAGTGACGGAATGACATGTCAAGCTGGGTTAAGCAAAACGGAGGTTTTAGTGTTTTATGTATCAGCAATGTTCTGGATCAGCTTGACAGGGGTCCACAGGGGTGGGCACCTGTCACCTCTCTTGGCTCTGGGGTCCCTGTTTCTCTCTGTGGGTTCCATCTTGAGGTGGACTGTCACCCTGTGTTGGCCAGAAGGCCCCTAGCTCCTTCCGACTCCCATTAACCCAGAGAGACGCCTCTTCGAATGGTTTCAAATTTTCTGGTCACATGCTCTACCCCAGGGGGAGTGGGTGGCACGATCAGCTGTACCCAAACCCAGGGCTGAGACAGGAAGCCTCCTGAAGGAAGCTGACACCAGGCAGGGCAGGCAAGAGCACAGGTGGCCCCCAGTGAGTTTCCTGTGGCTCCTGTAACAAACAGCCACAGTGTTGATGGTATGAAACAGCACAGTTGTGTCAGCTTATACTTTGAGAGCCAGAGAAGTGCTGGAAACAATGTGTCAGCCAGGCTGGCTTCTTCAGGAGGATTGGAGGGAAACCTGTCCCCTGGCATTTTCCAGCTTGGAGAGCCCCCTGCATTCCCTGGCTTGGGGCCCCATCCTCCATCTTCCATCTCTCTTCCTTTACCTCTGGCTCCATCTCTCTGTGTGTCTCTGTCTTTCTGCTTCTCTCCTATGCGTGTCTCTCTCATCTCTGTCTCCTCTCTGCTGTGTCTCCCTGTCTCTGACCCTAATGCCTTTCTCTTTAAGGAATCACATCAGGACCACCTGGATAATCCAGGATGGTCTCCCCATCTGAAGGTCCTTAACCTAATCACACCTGCAATCCCTTTTGCCATGTAAATCTCTTCAGAGAGCCATTACTCTGTCCATCACATCCCCTCTAAGAATTTGCCTTATACCCGCCCTAATGTGCCCTAATGGCAAATTACTCAGCCACCCTCAGAGGACTAGTTTGACCCCTGCAATTGAGACCTTTGACCTACATACACAGGTTGAGCGCTCAGTCCTATGGCAGACAACCTTCCCTCAAAAGCACCAGCAGGGGTCCTCAAACTTTTTAAACAGGGGGTCAGTTCACTGTCCCTCAGACCATTGGAGGGCCGGACTATAGTTTAAAAAAAAAACTATGAACAAATTCCTATGCACACTGCACATATCTTATTTTGAAGTACAAAAACAAAACAGGAACAAATACAATCACACCACCTCATGTGGCCCGCCGGCCGTAGTTTGAGGACCCCTGCACCAGAGGGTGGAGGCTCAGAAGCCTAGCAGCCAGAGGTAAGGGCTCACTATGTCCTCACTGCCCCAGCTCTCCAGGAAATCATAGGAAGGTGAGAGTGGGGGGGGAGAATCCCTCGTGAGGAGGGGGAGAACTCCACTTGCATGGGCTCCTGGGACAGAATTCCAGATCTAATAAGAGCTTTAGGACTTTTTTTTAAGGCAAATGATCTCTGAGGCCGGGGGCGGAATAGTGGAATCTGAGACAAGTCACCCTTCCCAGAGTTAGCACCTACAGGATTGGCTCCCCACACCCAGAGACCTGGCATTCAGGCCATCAGCAGAATCCTGGCTTCCCACCCCTGGGCAGTTTAGGCCTTGGCACAGGTGCTGTTGACAAGGGACTGGGCCCTGCTGGACACATCCTGGGACAGTCTCAGAAATCCCTATGAAGAGGAAAGAAAGGTAAATGCTCCCCTAAAAGAATGCCTGGCAGGGGGGCCGTCCCCAAGGCCAGCTGCCATGCCACCTCCTGCTTCCACAAAAGCCACCCATAAAAGCCCAGGTTCCCCCGAATCCTGGTAAATGGGACTCCACGGGACTGAGGCTTCCCATGCCTTAATCACTAGGTGTGGGCAGGACACTTGTGGATGCCGCCCCAGGAGAAGCACTACCCTGTGGATCTGGGCTGGTCTCCTGCAGGCTCGTTCAGACCTCAGGATCCTCTGCCCAGGCCTTCATAGCCCAGTAGCAGGAGAGACTTAAAATTACTTTTCAGTAAAGTCGGTGATGGCTCAGATGCCATCCCAGTGCACAATGTGTAAGCCCAGGCCCTGCGGCAGCGACTCAGTTGGCAGGAGCCTCTGGCCACCACCCACCAGCCACACCCTTGGGCAAGCCAGGTTTTTCCTGAGTGGAAGCAGGGTTCAGACCCCGTGTGCCCTGCAGGCCATCCGGGTCCCATAGGAAAGGTGGGGAATTCTGGCCCCCAGCCGGGAGGGGATGAAAGAGGATGCTGAGAAGCTTCCAGGCTGTTTCTCCACCCTCCTGAGTCACACGGGAATGTGAGACCAGGAGGCAGGTGGGGGGTGGGGGAAGGGCCTTTACACAGCCTCTGCCAGGAGCACAGTGGGGGTTGGGGCAGGAGGAGAGAGGGCGGCTGGGAAGAGGCTGTGGAGAGGATACAGCTGCAGCCTCAGGCCCAGACACCACTTCCTCTCACCCAGCCCGCCCTCCTTTCCAGGGATGTGGCCCACCAAAGACCTCATCCCCTGGAAACACTGGCGGACCCCACCCACAAGGAGCAGGGACCTTGGGCTCCCCATCCCCAGCTGGTCCCAGGGACTCATGCCTCCACTCTCTCCCGCCCTGCAGCGGCTCCTGCTTGCACCGTGGCTTCTAGACGGTAATCTCCTCTTTCCTTCTATGCCCAACAACCCCAGTGAGCCAGGCACACAGTTGGGACTCAGTAAATGCCAGTTTCCTCCCCTCGGCAGCACCATACAAAGCCTAAGCCCCCATTTAGGACATATGCAAATTAGTAATGACTAATTAGCAAGAGCCAGGTTGCCTCCCCAGGAAGAGGCAGCTGAGGACCAGCCAGGGCTGCCTTGTGCTGGGGGGGTCCCTGCCCTGCCAGCCCAGGGTGCTGATGCAGACTGTCTGTGCCTGTACCCTGAGGCCACCATTGAACTTCCTCTTTCTGGGAGGATCCCAGCTGTCAGTCCCATCCTCGGGCTGCCCTGGCTTGTCAGGTGTCCTCATCTGCTGTTCGGTGCTCAAGCAAGCTGAGCTGTGCCTCACCAGCTGCTGGCTGGTAGCTTGGCCCACCTGCACCCGGAGGCCCAGGAGGGGGGCTGAGGGAGCACTTTGAAGTCCCTGTCTCAGCTGACAGCCCTTCCCTCTGGCCTCCCACCAGGGAATCCCACTGCTTCTGGAATGGACAAACACCCCCATGGCTCAGAACAGAATAGCCATCTTTCCAGAAAATGTCCAGCCAGGCCCAGCCCTGTTGGAAGCCACGGCATGCAGTTCCTGGGGTTGGGACCATGGTTTTCTGCAAACTGACATGACCTTTTGGGTGGAGGAGGGGAGCCAGAGGACATCAGGGTGCCCCGCCCAGGACCCAGGTTCTGGCCACTCTCACACAGGCCAGGATGAGGAGAAGCTAGGGAGAAATTCAGCGGCAGCTGCTCCCTTGCACCCAGGACTAGAGGTCGGACAGCTGGGATTAGTCAGAGATTCCAAGTTGAGTTGGGTCCTTGGCCAGCCCAACCATGGGGACCTTCTCCAAGTGGAAATCTCGGCCTGGGCTTGGCTAGAGTTGGCTTATGAGCTGGAATCAGCCCTGTCCACCTGGCTGGAGATGTTGATGGCCCAGGCCACGCCAGCCTCTCTGGGTTCATAGGCAGAAGGAGCTCAGCCCTGACACCTCTGGCTCCTGGAGGAGGAGCTGGGCTCCCTCCTGCCAGGGCCTGGTGACTCCAGAGGGATTTCAGCACCTCTAATTCAGCTATCTAGCAGACCTCCCTGGACCCTGCTCCATGCCAAGCCATAGTGAGTGCTGAGATACAGGGATAGGCAAAACTCAGTCCCTACCCTAGAGGAATTCCTAGATAGGCAAGTCAAATAATGGCCACATAGTGTGTCTACACCCAGAGAAGCCCAAAGAAGCTGGGCCTTGCAGAAGCAGGAGCTGGGCCCAGCAGCTTTGCAGGAAGGGGGCAGGGATGCTGCAGAGGATTCTGGCAGTGAGGGTCTGTCATCCAGCAGTGCCTTCCTAGCACGCACAAAGTGCCAGCCTGCTCCCCAAAGCTGCTAACTCTGTGGTCTGGGCGGCCAGTGGCTGCAGCTCACCTGTCCAGCCCTCAGCCTGGGAAAGTGACTCGGCACCCAGGCTCCCGCAGACTGGGTCCCAGGAGAGCCCACAGGAAAGAGTTTGTAAGTTTTATGGCTACTGAAGTATGGCTTGAGCCTGATGAGGGTGCAGGCCAAGCTTGCCGGTCCTAATTAGGGGACTGGGCTCTTTGCAGTGGCCCAGGGAGCTGTGGGCTTCAACAGGTCTGCAGAGTAGCCAGCTCTGTTTTGCACAACATCTCCCAGCAACCAGGGCCACTTTAATAGGGTGGGGAGAGGGGGTGTGGGAGTCAGTGCGGGTGGCAGCCAGCCTGGCTGAACAGCCTGGACTCACTCTTGCCATCATCCCCTCTGGGGGCTGCCACCACCATCAGTAGGCTGGCCTTGGGGGACACAGACCCTGCAGGAGACTGGAGGCAACCTGCACTCTCCCAGTCCCTGGCAGCACTGAAGGTCCCCATTTGGGGAGACCCAAAGGGACTGAAGACACAGCCTGGTTCTGTGCTTTATTTTCCTACTTCAGCTCACCGTGGGCAAGCATTCCAGAACCAGAGAAGAACCAGTGAGTATCCAGGCCCAGAGTGGAGACAGTGCCAGAACTCAGTAGGTGCTCTCTAGCAAACTCCGTGCCTAGAACCTTCCTGGCATGCAGGGAGGTGCGCAGTCCACTTGGTGAACAGAGGAAGAAATGAAGTTGGTCGTTGACCCTGCAGTGAGTTGCAGAAAGCAGGTAGCCTGTATCTGCAGTGCCTGACACAGGACCTAAGGTTGCCAGGGCTTGGCAGCGACAGCCCCGCCAGGGTCCCTGCCCTCATCCTGGGGGTTGGAGGTGCAGCAGAGGGCTGGTCAGACAGTACGAGTCTGGCCTTTGAGTGCTATTCCCGGCAGTTCCTCTGATTCACGGCTGTCCCAGGAGCAGTCATGGCTGTGTCAATAAATATTGGCGACTCTGAATGACCTCTCCGTCTCGCAGGGCTGCTGGCCCTTCCTGCCCCTCCAAAGACCCTGTCTGGGCTGCTGTTATTACAGCCAGCACACGACACTTCATGCCAGGGCCAGGGCCTTGGGGAGCAAATGACCCCAGCAAGCCGATAACCCAGAAGGCGTTTTCTGCATGCTGGCTCTGCCTTTTCGTTCTACCCAGAACTCCTCAGACCTGGAAACTCATGGCCCTGGGTGCAGAGAGGCAGGCAACACTGGAGGCCCTGACTCAGGGAGAGCTGGAAAGGAACCCACTTTTGACCCTGCCCTTCCCCCCACACCCCACCTGCATAAGCCTTGCCCCCCCCCTGTTAAAAAAGGATGCTATCGCATCTCATACTAACACAACCCACCAGGCAAAGACAAGCTGTCTTTTCTCCTTCCATGGTTCACACTTTCCATGCTTAAGATCCAGTGAAAGTTCGAATTAAAAGTATTTCCACCCTGGGCTGGGAGCTGAGGCGGGCGCCTGTAGTCCCAGCTACTTGGGAGGCTGAGGTGAGAGGATCACTTGAGCCCAGGAGTTCAAGGCTACAGTGAGCTATGAGCTGGAGCATTGTCCTCCAGCCTGACCAGCAGAGTGAAACTTCATCTCCAAAAAAAAACAATTTTTTTTAAATTTTTTAAAATTTGAAATATATTTCTTCAGCTGCACACACTGCCCTCCTCCTTGACTAGGCAGCAGATTTTATCATGAAAGGAAAGAATAGTTATGAACAAGCAGGATTTGTGTCATCTCCTCAATTCTACTTCAAAAAATATTTTTATTGCATGCTTTGTCTATGCCTGGCCCTCTGGAGAGTGGAGGTTGCCACCAAACCAAGCCAGGCTCAGTCCTGCCCTCAGAGCACTTGCAGTTGAGAGGGAAAGGGGATTGTTGAACAAGTCCCCCCACAGAGCAGGTCTGGAGATCTGCGGGTGGAGGAGTTTGGGTACTGCTGGAAGGATTAACAGAGGATAAAGGGGTGTGTGGTCAAATACCTGTGTGATTGTTCTCCCCCCCCCCCCCTTTTTATTTTGAGTCAGAGTCTTGCTCTGTCACCAGGCTGGAGTGCCATGCGTCATTGTGGCTCACGACATCCTCAAACTCCTAGGCTCAAGAGATCGTCCTGCCTCAGCCCACTGACTAGCTAGGATTACAGGTGTGTGCCAATGTGCCTGGCTAATATTTTTAAATTTTTTATAGAGGTGGGGTCTCTCTATGTTGTCCAGCCTGGTCTCAAGCAATCCTCTTGCCCCAGCCTCCCAAAGTGCTGGGAGGAACCTGTGTGAAAGCAAAATAAGGACAATGGCTGATTGTGGATTGCATGGTACCTGGTATCCCTGCATTAGAAGGTGTAAAAATGGACTTAGGCCATGCAAGAGGCTGTCCTTGATCTTGGAAGGTACTTCCAGAGACCCTTAGAAGCAGAGTATCATGTTGTCTGCATATGGTGTTTGCGTATTTGGGTTATGGAGGAGGCAAGCACCTGCAGGCTGAGTAGGAAGGAGCTGAGAAAAGTGGGGAGAACAGCCTGCCTGGACAGAGGGCAGCCTGGCAGAGGCCCAGGCTCAGGGGCTGCTGCTGGAGACCAGGTTGGGGGAAGGGCCCACAGGTCCTAGAAAATTGCTGCAGTTGGTAATGAGCAGGCCATGATGGCTTCCCTGGACCTGGAAGGGGCGGTGAGCGTGGGGAGAATCGGGAGAGATGTGGGGGTCACGTCCACAGGGCTAGTCCCAGCTTGTATGTGGGGAGACAGGGTGGGAGACGGGAGGGAACCCCTGCTCTCTGGCATGAGATCTGGGAGAACAGAGGTGCCACTCTCAGAGGCAGGAAACTCGTGGAGAAGCAGATTTGAAGTGGGAGAAGGTCACCAACTGAGTGTCAGACGTGTCTGGGGCTGTGGCTCTCTCAATGGCAGTCCCAGGAATTTGAAGTTGCAGGTAAGTGAGAAACCAAAGCTCTGTCCTTATTTGGGAGAGGTGGAGATGTCCTTTGGCCATGCCAGCCACATGTGCTGGGCACCACAGAAGTAGAACCTGGGGAGGGCAGACAGAAATGATGTCCCCATCCACCCTCCATGCATTTCCCTAGCTTCCTCTCCATCTTCCCTGGAGAGACATATCAAGGCTTTGTGTATCATGACAGGCCCTTGCCATGAGTCAGGATTCAGCAATGCCATCCGCCCCCTGTCACAAGTTGGATGGGAGATGATTTCTCAGGACTCAGCTGAAAGGAAGCCACACGGTCTGGCTGGGTATCTCTGCCCCCTTGTGTCTTGTTCACTCATCTTTAGGGGAAATTCAGTGGCTTGGCCTGGTGGGGCAATCACAGGGATGTTCAGTGTCTGTCCCTTACCTGTAGGCTAAGTGCACTCTGCCATCATTTAGTCATTTAGCACGTAATTATTGAGAACCTATTGTGTTCCAGGTATCATTATAGATGCTGGAGAGATAACAGTAAACAAAAGTCCAGACTTTGGTAGCAATAACTTATTATTGTCATAAATAATTATTATCTGATGAGGACGGCACCTGTGGCTCAAGGAGTAGGGCATCGGTCCTATATACTGAGGTGGTGGGTTCAAACCTGGCCCCAGTCAAAAACTGCAAAAAATTAATAATTTTTGTTATTATTATTATCTGATGATACAATATATAATAACCTATACACGATGGTCATGCCTGCTGTGTACTGAGTATTCAGTACACACCAGGCACTGTGCTGAGTGCTCCACCTTCACAACCACCTGTGTGTTGTATTAATATCCCTGTTTGCAGATGGAACGAGAACTCAGAGAAGGAAGCTAAATGCCTGGCCAAGGTTATGGCTTATAAATGTCAGGGTTAGAGTTTGAATTCAGACCTGGGGCCTGCACTCCTAATTCTCAGCCTGCAGCTTCCCAGGGGCTCAGCTCCCTCTTTGGTGGGTGGGAGTTACAGAGTTTGAGGCCAGATCCTGTTCAGGTTCAGCTCTGCTCTCAGGGATGTGACACCACTACTTCCCTGTGTCCTCTGGATCCTGGGCTCCCGTGTGTGTGGCTCTGACCTCAGGTCCCTGCTTTTGTGCTAGGCCCAGCCCACCATGCTAGCAGCTACTTCAGCCAGAGCGAAGGCTGGAGAGTGGGGGGCGGGGGGGAGGGGTTGGCCCAGAAACCAGTGCAGGCAGGTGTGGGCAGTGTAGAGTTGCCAAATGTTGTTCAGGACAGACTCATACTAAGAAGGTATTTGTTGATTGTCTGAAATTCAAATTTAACTGGGTAACCTGTTTTTACTTGTTAATCTAGCTACCTTAGGGATGGAGGTGCAGAACATTTGGGGGGGGGGATTCTGGCTAGGAGAGGCCATGAGAAGGGGTTTTGAATGAAGTACCCCAGAAAGAGCGTTCTCAGACTTCCAGAATCTTCCATCCCTCCCTCCTCTGCACGAGTTCAGGTGTGAACTTCCAGTCTCCTGATAGCTTTCATTCAACCAACATGCGCTTATGTGCTTAACTGGTGAGTCAGGTCTAAAGTTCACTGCTTATAATGGCCTTGTGACGTGTCTTCCCAATCAGGCCCGTCTGTTCCTGCACCTGCTGTCACCCCACCACCAGCACCAGCACTGACTCCAGCCATGCTCTTAAGTTTCCAGGACCCGTTTTTTTTTTTTTTGCTCTCCACTTTGGCTCTTGCCTAGAAGCCCTCCCTGACAGCCCCGGACCATCTCGCTGCACCCTGAACTTCTTTCATCTTCACATTTATTATGCTGTATTGCAGCTGTGCCTGGACTTTGGGAGGGTCCTGGGCTGGGTGCCCTCTCCTGAGGCACCTATACACGCACACATGCAGATAGATACATGCCTGTGTGCTCACACACACACACACTCCAGAAGGCTTACAAACATTCCCCTCCTAAGCTCATTCCTAAACTCATCTCAGTAAAGGAGATAGCTCCTTTTTTTTTGTACTTTGAGACAGAGTCTCACTCTGTCACCCTTGGTAGACCACTATGGCTTCATCACAGCTCATAGCAACCTCAAACTCTTGGGCTTAGGCCATCCTCCTGCCTCAGCCTTCCGAGTAGCTAGGGCTACATGTGCCAGCCATGATGCACAGCAAGCTTTTCTATTTTTAGTAAATATGGGTCTCACTCTTGCCCAGGCTGGTCTGTAACTCTTGAGCTCAAGCAGTCCACCTGTGTCAACCTCCCAGAGTGCTAAGGATTACAGGCATGAGCCACTGAGCCCAGCCTAATAGCTCATATTACTAATAAGTGCAGGTATTACAAGTAATATGAGCTATTAGGCTGGGCTCAGTGGCTCATGCCTGTAATGAGGGGTGATTGACATTTTCATTTACATTAATATTAATAAGTAAGGACAAGTGAAACAATAAAGATGAACACTTGGACTTCTGTATCTGTGGGTTTCACACTCATGAACTCAACCAATCATGTATCTAATATATTCATTTGAAAAAAAGCACATGTTCACATCTATACTGAACATGCACAGACATTTTGGGGTCATTATTCCTTAAGTAATATAGTATAACAACTATTTACATAGCACTTACATTGTATTAGGTATTATAAGTAATCTAGAGAAGATGTAAAATTCATGACAGGATGTGTGTGGACCACATGCAGATAGGACGGTTTTCTATAAGCGAATTGAGCATCCATGAATTTTGGTGTCCCCAGGGCATCCTGGAACCAGTCTCCCACCAGGAATGACTGTATTTTGGAATTTCACATTTTTGCTAAACTGGATAACAGTTTTTGAACCCTGGAGGAATATTTCCTTATTTTTTTGTGCTATTCACAATGTAATGGCGAGAGGTACAACTTACTTTTGACTTTAATCTGCAATATTAACATTTTCTCCCTTACTCTCTTAAATCTAGAAAATCAACAAAACAATAAAGTTATCCCTGACTTAGAGCACTTGCCGATTTCTGCAGTGTAAATATTCCCAGCACAACTGATTTCAGAGAACCACCATGACCTTATCAAACGCGGAGCTGAGAAGAGATTCTGATTGGCCACCGTGCAAGTACAATGGTTGCCCATGAAGAACCTCAAGAGAGCATTGGCAACAGTAAGATGTAATTAAACAATTAGGAAAGGATCTGTAGTGAGTATTTATACCTTTTTTATTATAAGTTATTTAAGTTTATAGATGTTAATGGTTAATGATGGCTGTTTAACAACTGGCTAAAAAAAAATTCCTGAAAATTTAACAATCAACTCTGGTCCTGGTGAGCTCCAGTGTGCCCACTGGGGGAAGGCGGGGGCTCACATCTTATTCCCCTATAATCTACAGGAAGGTTTTACTATCCCTAATCTAGAAATCAGGAAGCTGAGACTCCATGGCCACTCAGCCAGGCCTTGATTCAAGGATGTCTACTGCTGAGAGGATTTTAGTCCTGCACATGGTACTTGCATTGGGCCAGGTGACCAGAGGACGGAATCCCAAGGGTGCTTGTGGATTTGTTGTGTCAGGAAACAGTTAACACACTTCTCGACCAGTTTGGTCTGGCCTCCAGATATCACAGCCATGGCATGTACAATCCACTAGAACAAAGTTACAACAGAAACCCTTTAAAAGAAGACAGTGAGGTGGCAGAAAGCCCCTTGACCAGGACACCACCACAACACAGTATCTGGGCATCTGCAGTAGCACTCTGTAAGTTGACCACCCAAGGGGCTGTAACAAACCCGTCAACATACAGAGACGGTCAACACAAGCAACTAGGCCTGTCATGTAGGAGCCATACATGTGTGCGTATCCAGTCTATAAAAATTAAAGAGGTGGTCAGTGTAGGGAGGTGGTCAGCTATGGAGGTCCTACTATATTTCTAAAACTAGGAACTAAATCTCCACATCTAAAACACTCCAGATAAAAATAGTTTAGAAGTGTGGGGCTAGGCCTCAGGGTTTCTCAACGTTAAGATGATTGACACGTGGGACTGGATAGTTCTTTTCTATGCTGGGAGAGGGGAAGGCTAACCTGTGCGTGGAAGAATGTTTAGGAGCTTCCCTGGCCTCTACCTGCTAGATGCCAGGAGCATTCTTCCCTAGTCCAAGGGATGACAAACAAAAATATTCCAAGGGGCAGGCATCATGGCTCACACCTGTAATCCCAGCACTTTGGGAGGCTGAGAAGGGAGGATCACTTGAGGCTGGAAGTTCAAGACCAGCGTGGGCAATACGACAAGACCCTGTCTCTACAAAAAATGTTTTTAAAAACTTAGCTAAGCACGGTGGTGCACGGCTGTAATCCAAACTGCTCGGGAGGCTGAGGCAGGAGAATCACTTGAACACAGGAGTTTGAGGCTGCAGTGAGCTCTCATTGTACCATTGCCCTCTTGCACTCCAGCCTGGGCAACCAATGAGACTTTGTCTCAAACAAACAAACTAAAAAGTCTCTAGACATTGCAAAATGCTCCTTTCTGTGAGAGGAGGGTGAAATTGCCCCAAGTTAAGAACCATCAGGCTCAGGAAAGAAGGGGCAGAGAAAAGCCCAACCCAGGGTGGACACATTGAGGGCACAGACTGATGAATGGGTTACGTGTGCTCTTGGCCCCAGAGTTGGCCTTGGACGCTGGCTAAGTAGTGGGGTTTAGCATGTGTAGGAGAACCCAGGGAGCTCTTGGAGCCAGCAAAACACACTCTGACTGGTTTGCCAGCCTTGAGACTCAAAGTCTGGACTTTTTCCAGAAAGGCAGCCTTCGGGATCTGTGAGACTGAGGCCTAGAACTGCAGGCCTCTTTCAGATAAGTCCCCATTGCTTTGCTCACTCTGTCTTCCATGAATTTAGCAGATGTTGAGTCTGCCATGTTCCTGGCGCTGCCAGGTGTTGGGGACACACAGGTGACAGAGTTGGAGAGGCTGCCCTCTGTTCCTCATCTGTCTACCCTGCAGGGACAAAAGCTCCAAAACAGCAAGAATGTGGGTTTTGCACAGCCCACAATAGGTGTTTATTTTTATTTATTTATGTTTTTAGGTTATATTGTCATTGTTGTTTGAACCTGCCAGCTCCAGTGTATGTGGCTGGCACCCTAGCCACTGAGCTACAGGGGCCAAGCCCTACAATAAGTGTTTAATGTACAGTTGACCCTAAATAACACAGGCTTGAATTGTGGGTCCCCACTTCAGACCAGACCACGGTCCCCACTTCAGAGCAGACCAGCCCTCCTCTTCCTCCTCCTGCTCAGCCTACCCATTGTGAGGACCAGGAGGATGAAGACTTTTAGGATGAACTGCTTCCACTTAAAAAATAGTAACTATACTTTGTCTTTCTTATGATTTTCTTAGTAACATTTTCTTTTGTCTAGCTTACTGTATTATAAGAATACAGCATAGAATATGTATGCAAAATATGTGTTATGTTATTGGTAAGCATTTCAGTCAACAGTAAGCTATGAGTAGTTAAGTTGTTGGGGACTCAAAGTTACATCCTAATTTTCAATCATTCCAGAGATCAATGCCGGCTTGACATCCATAGCTCAGTGAGTAGGTCACCGGCCACATACAACAAAGCTGGTGAGTTTGAGCCCGGCCTGGGCCTGCCAAGCAACAATGTCAACTGCAACCAAAAAATAACCAGGTGTTGTGGCAGGTGCCTGTAGTCCCAGCTACTCGGGAGGCTGAGGCAAAAGAATCACTTAAGCTCAAGAGTCTGAGGTTGCTGTGAACTGTGAGCTATGATGGCACAGCACTCCACCAAGGGTGATATAGTGAGACTGTCTAAAAAAAAAAAAGAGAGAGAGAGATCAATGCCATTAACCCTGGCATTGTTCAAAGGTCAACTGTATACAGTAAGTTGTTACTTAATGTCTTTGATAAGTTCTTAGAAACTGTGACTCTAAGTGACATATAATAAAAGTAATTTTACAATAAGATAATTGATTTAAGCAAGAATTAACTTCCTGGTGGTGCCTGGGCCTGCCAAACAATGACAACTACAACCAAAAAAATAGCCGAGTGTTGTGGCAGGTGCTGGTAGTCCCAGCTACTCGGGAGGCTGAGGCAAGAGAATTGCTTAAGCCCAGGAGTTGGAGGTTGCTGTGAGCTGTGCCATCACAGTACTCTAACCAGGGCGGTAGCTTGAGGCTCTGTCTCCAAAAAAAAAAAAAAATTAACTTCCTGCAGCATATTTTTGGTAATAAAAAAGTCACCAAACTTCTTTTTATTAATTTTTTAAAATTTCAGAACATTATAGGGGTACAAACATTATGATTTACATAATCTGCTTTTGTACATTTAAGTCAAAGTTATAAGTGTATCCTTCACCCAGAATATGTGCACTGCACCAGTTAGATGTGAATTTATCCTACCCCTTTCCCCCCTACCACTTATTTGATGTCCTTTGGTTTTTACTTCCATACATTCACATAAGTGTTGATCAACTAGTTCCAATTCAGTGTTGAGTACGTGTGGTGTTTGTTTTTCCAGCCCTATATCAGATTTATAGCATGAGACCCCATTCTAAAGGTTGTCTATTTATTCTGTGGACTGTGTCCTTGGCTGTGCACAAACCTGCTAATTTGATCAGATCTCATTTATTTTTCTTGTTACTGTGGTTGTTTGGGGGATCTTTATAAATTATTTGCTGAGGCTGATGTCTGTTAGAGTTTTCCAACTTTTTCCCTAGAATTCTTACAGTTTTGTGCCTTAGGTTTAGGTCTGCTATCCAGTGTGAATTAATTTTTGTGAGTGGTGAAAAGTGCAGACCCTGTTGCAGTGTTGTACATGTGGCTATCCAATTTTCCCAGCACCACTGATTGAATAGGGATTATTTTCCCCAATGTATATTTTGTCTGCTCTTTCAAAGATCAAATGGCAATATGAGGATGATCTTATAACTGGGTTCTCTGTTCTGTTCCATTGGTCTCTGTTTCTGTTCCAGTACCATGCTGTTTTGATTACTATAGCCTTGTAGCATAGCTTGAACTCTGCTAAGGCGATGCCTCCTGATGTGTTCTTATTACATAAGATTGGATTGGCTATTTGGTGGTCTTTTCCAGTTCCATACAAAGTGTAGAACAATTCTGTCTCGGTCCAACAAAAGGCCTGGCATCTGGATACTTTCCAAATCCATTTCCTTCTCTCCAACTCAGTTCAAGTTGTGGGGAGCTGCATCTACTTTGGGGAGACAGAGACAGGAGTTCCCCAGAGCTAAACAGGCTCTAACAGGTGCTAGGGCTGTCTCTTGCTCTCTTGCCTCAAAAGAAGTTACTCCTACCAATGAAGACCCCTGGCTTTGCCCCAGGGCTGCTCCCTGACTCTTCTAGCAGTTGGATACATTTAAGAAAGATTAATAAAAACAGGTAATAGAACCCATGTATTCCGGTTCAAGATCACACCTACATTCAATTCATACAATGAGCATGTCTTTGGAATGTGGGAGGAAACTGGAGTACCCAAAGAAATCCATACATACATGGGGAGAATAGACAAACTACACACATAGTGTTTAATATACTGTTGACCCTTGAGCAACAGATTTGAACCTTAGAGGCCCATTTATACATGAATTTTCGATTTTTTTAATCATACGTAAACAATGTTATTCAAGGAACCTGCTATACCTCCCATCTGTTGAATGGAGGAATAGGAAGTAGGAATTTTCAACCTAACTGGGGGCAGAGGAAGGGGTCAGATACAGAAATAGATGGTTATATGGAGCCACGGAAGGCTTATGGACACCTGGACTGAATACCAAACGATTGGTAGGAGTTAGACAGCTAAAAGCACAGTGAAGGGTGAGCCAGACAGAAGGGATCATAGGTATGAAGACGTTCAGGTGAGAAATAGAGCATTGCTGGCTGAGGGTATGAGTTTCCTATTGCTGATGTAACAAATAACAAAAACCAAGTGGCTGTCTGATAGTGCTGGAGGTCAGAAGTCCAAACTCCATCTTACTGCACTAAGGAGGCTTTAGCAGAGGATCCACTGACGTGCCTGTTCCAGCTACTTCAGTCCACCTGTGCTCCCCACATCATAACCCCTTCCTTGATTCTGTCCTCTGATCCCTCTGTCACATCTTCTTTTCTGATTCGGATCCTCCTGCCTCAACTCCTATAAGGATCCTAGAGATTACATTGAGCCCACCTAGATAATCTCACGGTCCTTCACTCTAATCATAGCTGCAAAATCCCTTTTGCCATGTAAGGTAACATATTCACAGGTTCTGGGGACTGGAATGTAGACATCTTGGGAGAGCCATCATCCTGTCTGCCACACTGAGTTCAGCCAAAGAGAAGCTTGTGTGTGTGAGGTGTGTGAGTATGGATGTTCCAAGGACTTGGGGATCCCTGAGGATGCAGAAAGAATCTGAGCTCAAGCTATGGAAGACCTTGTGTAAAAAATCAACTCTAACTGCTTCCCCTGAGGAAACTGGAGCCATAGCCACCAGGAGAGAACAGTAGCAATGAACCCCATGGACTTGTTTTTTACTTAATAGTGCCAGTGTAAGGGGACTGGGAACGTCTACTAGCTTGTATCTGAAAAGTTCACAGAAGAGCCAGTTTCAGGTACATGGAGATCCAGGAGTCCACCTGATGTCATCAAGTCTCTTTCTCCACAACTCCAAGATGTCATCTCTATCAGCAGAGCATGAGAGTCTCCTGAAACTCAAGCCTCGCCATCCTTTTAGCTCAGTGACCCCCCACACACACACACACAACAAAGAGCAAGCAGCAGCCCAGCAACTCTGGCAGGAGTGCCTGGGAAGATTATGATTGGCCAACTCGGATCACTGTGCTACTTCCCAAGCCAATTACTGCAGTCAGAAATGTAGGTGGATATGCTGATTGGTGAGCTCTGAGCCAATCAGAGGAGGCCTCTCAGGAGGAGAGGCGGGTAGGGCCTTGGCGAGGCAGAGACCAGTTTGGGGTGCCAGTCAGAGTGGACCAGCCGTGTCTGCTGGCTGTCCCTCTTAGCAATAGCGCCACACTCATCCTACCAGACCACTACCAGCCCCTGAGGAAAATTTGACCCTCTCCTTTTAAAAGTGCCATCTCAATCTAAAGGAAATGCTTAATGGATTAGAGGAAATGTTGCTAAAGAAGGTTCACTTAAACTCCAACCCAAGCAGGTGCAGCAATCAGCGGGCTGCAGACCATCTGCTTCTGCTCTGGGGGAGACAGGCAGTGGGACTTGGTGCTTGAAGTCTGAAGCAAGGGTTGAGGGACAGGGTGACATAGATTTCCTTGGGAGAACAAAGGCACATAATCTGGCCACGCATGGTAGCTCACACCTATAATCCTAACACTCTGGGAGGCTGAGGCAGGAGGATTGCTTGAGGGTAGGAGTTCAAGACCAGCCTGAGCAATATAACAAGACTCCCATCTCTACAAAAAATTAAAAAAATTAGTCAGGTACCGTGGTGTGTGGCTTTAGTCCCAGCTACTTGGGAAGCTAAGGCAGGAGGATCACTTGAGCCCGGGATGCAGTGAGCTATGATGACGCTACTGCACTCTATCCAGGCCACAGAGCAAGAACCTAGCTCAAAAGAAAAAAAAAAAAAAAAAAAAAAAAAAACCAACACAACATATTCTGCACACAGTGGGTATCTACATGCTCTTTGGGTAGATTTAGGCATTTATAGAGTGGAACAAAATAATTCTTCCCATCATCACAAAATAAAAGTGTGGACACATTTTTGTACCCCATCCCCCTGGGGCTTTGGAAGAGCATCTGCCCCACAGGTATTCTGAAGTTCGTCTGGGTGACAGGCTCCATGCTGGGCACTACAGCAGATGCAATGCAAGGCGGTGGCTTCTGGGTGCCCGTCTTTCCTCCACCCACACCTGCCCTGTCCTCACTCTGACCCAGCAGGGAGGGCCTGGCCAGCCTGACCTGTTTTGCCTTCTAAGTGGAAACAAGCTAGGTGAAGGAAAAAGTCAGCTCTAGGCTGAACCCAGTGACCCTCTCACTCAAGTTCACCTCTGAGACAGAAATGCGGCTGTGGTTATCAGAAAGCTGCTGAGAAGTCAGGATGGTGATGGTGGGGGTGGGGAGTGAGGAATAGAAGTTCTGAATCACAGAAGTTTATACATCTGGGGCAGATGTGGCCAGGGGCCAGGGTGAGGCTGGTGTAGGCAGGCCAGACAGTTCCTAGGAAGAACTTGGAGCCCCCTCTGGGAGGGGTGAGCTGGCCTGGCCCACAGAGGTGAATGAGTCAGCAGCCCTGGAGGGCCGATTGAGTGCTGCCTACAGATTCTCAGGGCCAGGATGGTGCAGACCTGGCAGAGCCCTGCAGCAGGTCTCCCCACTTGTGCAGGGCGAGGCAGGACAGGGCCCAGCAAGCCTGGCCCTACCAAACCTCCAAGCTAAATCTGCTGTTGATTGGGCAACCCCTGGAACCCAAATGGAAAATCCCCCACCTATGGCCAACAACTGCCAAAACCACTTGAAAGGGGCAAATGCCCCACAAGTTAGGGGGTTTAGACTTTGGAAAGGTCAGGGTTAATGAGCAGATTGGTTGCTTTGAGATCCCTGGAAAGGTGCTGTAGGAGGCAGGACCAGGCAGGGCTCAGAGGCTGGGCTGGGGAAGTTGGGCCCAGGGTCATCAGGGGGCGGCAGCTTTTGCCCCGTGAGCCAGGGGCAGTGATCTAACTCTTCCCAGATCTACAGGGAACTTCCAGGGAACTGGGACCTCCAAGCCTGGAGAGAACACGTCCAAAATTCCTTGGGATTTTTCTTCCCTGGTCAAAAGAGTATCTATTTATAGATGTGGAAATATGCGTGGAGAAAGGACTGGAAGGAAATACGTGAAATGTTAGCAGGTTTATTTTCTTCTCCGTATGTGCGTTATTTAACAAAAAAAAAAAACCCTTTGACTTTCAAGATAAGAAAAAGATATTTTTAAAGTATAATTAATCTTGATATGTCATTCATGTCTGTTACAGAAAAGTAGAAAGGAAAAATTAGAAATCATCTATAGTACTGTTAACCATGAACATTTTGCTATTTACTTTTGCTATTTCTTCTATGCAGACTTGGAAGTTGAGCTTTTTTTCTTAACATGGCTATAATTATGCTGTATTTTACATTATGACAAAATTTTCTATGTTACCTCCAAGTCATCATGACCATCTTTTTCAATGTCCACCTAATATTATCCAGTAGGTGATACCATTATTCATGTAGCCATTCTCCCATTTGGGGATATGCAAACATATGGGTGATTTCCAATTCTTCACTGTTATAAATAACATCTTTGTATGGAATATTTTGTGAACATCTTTGTATGGAATTTTTTTTCATTTTTTGAGATTACCGTATATACTTGAGTATAAGCCGAGTTTTTCCCGGCACAAAATTTGTGCCGAAAAACCCGAACTCGGCACAGCTTATACTCGAGTATATACGGTATCTTAAATTAAATTCTTATATTTCTAGAGGTGGGGTTACAGCATGAAAGGATGCCACAGGATAAACAAGAATGTGAACTTGAACCCAAGTTAGCCTAAGTCCAAATTCCCCTCTTTCATCCTACAAAATGTCATTAAAAGAAAAATGGATAGAGGGCTGGGTGGGATCTCTCCTGCCTCTAACATCCTGCTCATACACATGGCTTTGACTGTCAGCTGTAGTATATAGATTGTGGTCCAGTCCTGGCCCCACTAGACAGGGGAGTGAAGAGCCACATGAGACTCCCCACCTGAGGGCCTTGGCCCATGGAGGGAGGAGCCCCTTGTACCATGGTGGGAACACTTCTCAAAGGAGGTGAAGCATGAAGCATAAACTGTGTCTTCAGAGATGGGCTGGGCTCCTGCCAGCTGGGTAGAGGAAGGCAGGGTAGGGCAGGGGGCACCTATCCTGGGCTGATAGTAAGGGCCCACCTGGAGGCACTCAGAAGGCAACAATGAGATGTAGGCTGGTGGTGCAATAGGTCAGTTCCCGGCAGGTACGTGTTAACTCACCCCCCAGTACATTCTGGGGACATGAGACAAGGTCCTTCCCACTTTCATTTTTCAGGGTCTTGGAATAGTTCCAAAATGACATCACCTTTCACTCATCCCAGCCCATGACGTTTCACCTTCCCCACCCCTGTCTCCCACCCCACCTTCCCTAGCCTCCCTCAGCTACTCCCTTCCTGGTTCCCATTTTTTCTGCAGAGACACCAGCATCCATGGCAGCCTGGGGAAGGCTGTCTATGCATGAGGGATGAGTGACTTCACTTGGGACAGCCAGACACAGCAGCAGCCAACGTGTCCTGCCTGAAACAGAGAGGGAGCAGAACCCCCCCACACACACACACCTGTGCACTCATACATTCGCACACTCACATTCACTCATACATCTTCATGTGCTCACACACACACTCTCACACCTCTAGCCACTCAGAGTGGCCCTTCCCTTCTTGACCCACAAAGACAAGTGAAAGGAAGAGAAACTCCTGGTCCCCCAGAAGTGGCTGGCTGGCAAGGAGCCAAAGGTCTCTCCAGAGGGGCATGGGTGCCCAGAGTCAAATGGGGGCCCCGGAGCATCCACCTCCCGCAGTAGCTGCAGACCCTGCCTCAACCCTCACTCCCTCCCTGGAGGCAAGGCAGGATGGTACAATGATTAGGGACATAAGCTGAGAAGAAAGACTCAGGCCCAAGTCACAGTGCCAGCACATGAGACCTCCCTAGACTGGAATCTGAACCTCAGTTTCTCCATCTATGGGGAGCACCTCTACCATGGGAGGGCTGAGCAATCATGTGGCATTATACATATGTGCTTGCTAAGTGCTGAGCACCCCAAGTGCCACACATGTCACACACGAACACTTCACAAATGGAAAAGCCTAAGCATTGTGAGTACTGGAGGACCTCAGACATCCAGCAGAAGCATCTGAGGTCCAAACAAAGCCTCCCAGAGTTTATTCTTGTTCCAGAGTAGTCCATGGTATAATTCCATTGTCTGAGAAAAGCTCCCTTCCAAAAATAACTGTCACCTCATGCTACCCTGCTCGTGCCCAGCCCCACTCCCAGCAGGATAACTTCTGGGGCCCTGGGACATTAAGCAACCTGTAGCCACTCTCTGCGACCCGCAGACATCGTAGCCTAAACCCAGTAGGCCAAGGGCCCACCCAGCTTCCTGCCAGTCAGAGAAACACCCAGACACTCATCCACAAACTGGGGCAGCTTCCTGGGACCCCTCACCTCCCTACCACCTGCCAGCTGTGGTCAACTTCCTGCCGTCTGGGTGGTTTGATAGCATTTTGCAGCCCTTTGCTAGCTCTCTGCTCTGTTTCTTTGTTGGAACTTCTCAGGGCCTTTTTCCCTCTTCCCCATCATCCCCTCTCTCCCCTCTGGGTACAATGCTGCCCTCCCCTTCCAGGCCTCAGAGCCCCTTAGCTTTGTCTTCCCACTGAGCCCTCTGGTCTCTGCTTTTTCCACCCATGTCCCAGGCCACTACCTACCTGGCACCCACCCCATGCTCCTCCTTCCACATCTCAGGATGGAGCCAGCCTCCCCTGACTGTCTGTGCAGCCTCTACCTTTGGCCCCTTCCCCACCCCCTATGTCCCTGTTATCTCTACCTGTCCATCCACTCACATCACCCAATCAGACCAAACCAGCTTTTCTGGATTCCACCTAAAATTTCAAAAAGGGCCCTTTCCGGGAGCAGACCCTTGGCAGACCACAGGCAGGGAATGGGATAATTCCAAAGGAAGCTTCAGGAGACCAGAGTGAACTGGGCACAGGAGCACCTGTGTCCACCCTGCAGGAGATCTGAACAGCCGTGTCATCTCTTAATGACCCTGCCCTCCCTCTCTTTGGGGCCAGGCAGGCATCTGAGAGGCACATGTAGGACAGACTGGGCAGAAGCCATGGCCTGACATGGAACAGTGTACTTGCCACCCTGAGAGTGGTCCCCACAGACAGGAATGCTGCATGTGTCCAGCCACTCCTGCAGAGCTGTGAGCTGGTCTCAGACTGACCTTGGCCCTGGCAGCGGGGCTACCCAGCTCTGGCACCAGCTGTTGCCCCAGGCCCTGCATCAGTTGGGAAGACTCTTCCCTGGCCATGGTACTCAGAGGGCTCCTGTCCTTGCAGCAGGCATTTAAAATTCATCTTGTTGAGGATGGCTCACCTAGTTTGGAACTGATGAGTGTGAATTGGGTGCCACTGGATGAGTGAGATAAACGCAGCTGTCTTTGCTCTGCACACTGCGCTAGCAGAAAGCCAGGGCTGGGGGCAGGTAGGCCTGTGTTTGAGGTCCAGCAAGGCAAGTAACTTGACCTCCCTGAGCTTCATCTTCCTCATCTGCAGGGTGAGGATTATCAGAGAATTTTCCTTCTGGATTGTGAAAATTAAACAAGTTCAAGCTTGCAGAGCCAGGCGTGGGGTATGGGTTCATGTGGCTTCATGGGGGAGCAGTAGTGGTAGCTGCTGCTGCCACCACTTCACAACTACATTTAGACCTCAGCTGGCAGTGCAGGTGTGGTGCCCAGCACCTAGGCGTGCCCCTAAGCAATCTTGGGGAGGGGACGGTAGGCCGGCAGCTGCAGAGTCCTAAGCCAGGACCAAGTAGTAGGGATTAAGGACTCAGCCCAAGGTAGGATTTCCCCTTCTTTGTAACATGGAGCACACCTTCTCCCCAGACCCCAGAGAAAGGGAGATGGATTAATATCACATTGGTTTCACCTCCTTCTCAAAGGAGGCTAGGCCAGGCCACAAAACCTTTTCTGGGCATTGTCACTCTACAAGGCTGTTGTCACTGGACAAAGGATAATGGTAGCTGTGGCTGGTTTACAGGGCATGAAGTGGGGAGAACACCGAACTTCAGCTTGGGAGGATTCTACTTCTCCCACTTGCAAGGGGGCCGAATGTCCTTCCTTCCTCTGTTTCATCGCCAAGAAGTCCCAGGTGTTAAGTATGTGGGTGGGTAAAGATCACTGCATAGGTTGAAGCAGGTACTGGTTGATGGTGGGGGTGGCAAAACAATCCTATTTTCAAATTTTGCTTTCCCACCTGGGCCTTGACTTGGCAGAAATACATATGGAAAAACCACTCTTCCAAAACCCACACCCCCAAGTCTATTTTCTTATTTTTATTTTATATTATTTTATTTTGAGACAGAGTCTCACTTGGTCACCCTCAGTAGAGTAACATGGTGTCACAGCTCATTACAGCAACCTCAAATTCTTGAGCTCAAGCAATTCTCTTATGGCAGCCTCTCAAGTAGCTGGGACTACAGGCACCAGCCACAATGCCTCACTATTTTTTTTTAGAGACTGGGTCTTGCTCTAGCTCAGGCTGGTCTTGAACTTGTCAGCTCAGGCAATCCACCTGCCTCAGCCTCCCAGAATGCTGGGATTACAGGCGTGAGCCACTGCGACTGGCTATTTTTTTAATATTTTTAACAACTTTACTGAGATATAATTTACTTACATGCACTTAAAGTCTACAACTCAGTGAGTTGTACCCAATGTATATGTCCATGAAACCACCTCCACGATCAAGGTAAAGCCAAATCTATTTTATTGACTTCCTATGGGTGATTCTTTTGTTTTATTCATGGCATTTTTATTGACAGGAGGCAAGAACTCACACTGCCTAGGTAAAGAAAGAGGAATGGTAATTTGTGTAATTAGAGAGTCCATCAATATAACACCTTCAGGTATGGCAGGATCCAGGAGTTCAGACAATGTGGATGCCCGTTCTTACCTCTCTCAATCAAATTCTCTCCCTGTGGCTGGAAAGATGGCTGCTGACAGGCCCAGACTAATACCCTCTCTATTTAGCAATGCCAAAGAAAAGAAAAGAAACAGTCTGCTCTGACAGCCTCTAGCTGTGATAGGGCATCTTTGAGTTACATGCCCATTCCCAGATGGGGAAGAATCAGCACCAGTAATGTGCTTTTGTAGCTTGTCATTTGTAGCTTGAAACTGGCCAGGATGAGATACCATGGAAATTGGCAAATGCTTCTTCACCCTACCCCTACAGCCAGCTGTTAAACACTTATGCACACCCCTGAGTCAGCCTTAGCTAAACCAATGGGATCAGTTCCCTGAGGGAAGAAGAAATGTTCTGTCCCAGAAAGAGGGGAAGTGGAGGCTAGTCATAGGAACCCACTTTGATGAATGCATAGCTGCCTAGGCAATCTCAGAAATCCTCCAGGAATTCTCCCAGCCCCAGCCCCCAAGGGGACATAACCAGGCCAAGGTCGAACCCACTCCAGAGAGCATCTAGCCAATATGGAGTCTTCCAGAAGAAGGGCCCAGGCTTTGCTTGTCCCTGACAACCCACCTCCCTCCCCCAACCCCACCCCAATCCCCAACCACTGCCAGTCACATTCTATGGAAAATTGAAGAACTTTCTAAGCCTGGCTGCTTTCTGCAAAGCCATCCCAGCAATCCTAGACCCATGATTTTCAACTTGTTCAGCTATTTTAAAACAACCCTCTCAAAGCAGCCCAGAAATGGGGGCTGTGGCTTGATTTGAGGTTAAACAAATAAGTGCCATTCACCCACCAACGCTCTAGGAATGAAAGATTTCTTAAGGCAAATTCCCAAGCTGTGTGCTCCAGAAAAATTGCTGTCCCAAATTGCTGGGTTGCAATCCAGTGTTCTTCATTTCCAGAGATATTTGAGTTGTTTTCAGCTGCACAGAGATGGTGGTGTGGGCAGCCAGGCATACCACCTCGGCCACTCCTCTGTTCAGCCCTACCTGGGTTTCCTCAGTCACATCAGCCTCCCATCCCAGGGCCCCCAGAAGCCTTGGAGCTCCTGGGGCATTTTTTGGTCTGATGGGAAATGGCTCCTCTCCATCTTGGGGCCAGGGCCAGACTGCTGCCTGTTTCAGGCATGCTGCTTTTCTCCCCATGTTTTGAGGATAGGCAAGAGTGAGAAAAAGAAAAAAAAAAAAAAACATATTCTCAAACAAATAAAAACTCTGCTGCACAAAAAAGCTGAGCTTCTCTGGATGTGAGGTATAGAACCACCTCAACAGAGGAATCTTCCCTCCCTTTCTCTCTGGGAGACGTTGGTCTTTGTGCCTCAGCTGCAAATCTGCACCAAGAGTTTTCAGATCTCCTACTCTAAGAAGTTTCCTGCAGTAGAAACAATGATACTCACCAAACATGCCATTTCTTTCCCTACACATCCCAGCTGTGTCACATGCCTAGTTTTGGCCAATGAAATTAAGCAGAAGTGATGTGTGTCATTTCCAGGCCAAGGTAGTAAAAGGCCTGTGCCCCACATTCTCCCAGCTGCTGCAGCTATGCAGGGTGTATTCTCCCAGATGGTGCAGCTACGGGCGGCTGAGCTTCTGTCAGCTGGGTCCCTGTGTGAATGTCTGGAGGAGAACTGCCTGCCAACCTGCTAAGACATAGAGTGTGAACGAGAAATAAGGTTTTGTTGTGCTCAGCCACTGAGACCTGGGGGAATGCTTGTTACTGCAGCATTGCCTGGCACATGCTGACTGATCCAAGCTCCTGACACTCTGGTTTACTTTGCCATGTTGTTCACCAGAAGAGACCAATGCATAGAGACAGAAAACAACACTTCCTTCCCCTCTGGTCAACAGCCTTCAGGCCAAATAGTGCTCAGGAGCTTACATCCAGAGCCCAAAGATGTAAGGACGTGGAGACTTGGGCCTGGGACTGGTTTTCCTTGTGTTTCTGCACAGAGATGGTGGTGAGGATGAGCACAAGCATAAAAGCTGTACTCCCTCACATTCCAAGGCATTTAATGGGGCATGAAGCACGTTCATGGGTGATGCCCCATGAAGTGGATGGGATAGAGTTAATCCCATCTTAAAGATGAGAACATTGAAGCTCAGAAGGACTAAGTCCAAGGTTGAATGACCAATTAGAAATACTTGAACCTAGGTCTTGTGTCTCTTGCCACAATACCAATACTTCTCAAAATGTAGCTCAGAGACACTGAGCCAGGGCCCAGGGATCTGCATCTTGGAAACTCCCCAGGCAATCATTATGCTAAGTTTGAGAACCTTTGCTCCAAACTGCTGCCTCCTGCCATTGGCTCAGCTGCATACAGTGGTGGGGGAGGAAGCCACCAACAGAGTGACAGGATTTGAGGGGTACAGGGAAGGACCACCTTCCCAACTAAAGCAACCAATAAAAAGTGCCCCCCCCACCAGACTGCTCTTTGCACCCGAAATTCTCCCAAAAGGGGTCATTTCTTCAGGTTAAAATACAAAGAGTCCTAGAACATGTGAGACCTTTTCATGAATTAATTTAGGTTGTTCTCAGTGAGGAACAGTCTCTAAGAAGTCACTCTGCAAGGTTAGCTTTGCAGGGAAATGTGACTCAAGAATCAAGACCTTGATCTGAAAAAGCAAAGTGATCTGGGGGGGGTTGCAGGTGCAATCTCGGACAGCAGGAAGAGGCTGAGCATCATGGGATGGGGGTGAAGGATGTCAAAGAGGCGGGGAAATGCAGCTGGGGGAGGCGGTTAAACTGCACACACCAGAAAGAGTCAGAAAGATGTGGAGTTAAGTCGTAGCCTTTTATATAATCTGTGCAGATGTCACTTCCCATCTCTGTGCCTCAATTTTCTCATCTGTAAAATAGGGCTAATATCAAAACCTACTATGGGTAGGTTGTTGTAAGAATCCAACACATCTGTGTGCCAAACAGTCAACATTTTCTGATCCTTGGCCACATGCCTGCAGCCGTGCTAAATGCCTCACATGTATTATTCACCTGTTTAATCTTCACCATTGTGAAAACCTAAGGTTCAGTTATTATTTTACCCATTTTATTATATAAATGAGGAAAGGGAGCCCCAGAGAGGTGAGTAATGTGCCCAAGTTTGCACAGCTAATAAGTGTCAGAGTCAACATAGGAACGTAGTTGGTCAGAGGCAATGGCCCTAATGGCTACATTGAATTGCAGGTACCTCATCTCATAGGGAAAGTCACAGTTGCAGGAGGGCTGACAGCTAGAGCTCAGGGCAGAGGTCCCTTGTCCAGGCCCAAATGCAGACTGCACAGTAGGCATGATTATTAAGGTCATTACTAAGCTAAAGGGTGAGGCCACCCTCTGCCTGTCTCCCTCCTGTCCCCAAGACACTGACCCTCCTCCATACCCAGAGGAGTACACTGGGCACCATATTCCTGAGCTCACAGACCCTGAAGTGGCCCTAGCTCCTTCTCTTAGTATCCCCCCACAATGGGCACCAACCTAAAAACAGCACTCTTGCTACATGGCCCCACCAGGCAGCTGTCCTGGGCTCAGTGTTTTGGTTGTTCCTGGTTTTATCTTGTTTGCTTTTTAGTGTACCTCCTTAAATAAACTGCAGTGTTGCAAGGAGAAAAGGGAACCCAGCATGTACTGAGCAGTTTCTATGAGTAAGACTCTATCAAGGAAATCCATGCGTGGTGGCTCGTTGGGCCTTCACAACTTGGTGAAGCAGGTATTAGTGTCTTCATTTTACAGAGGCAGAAAGCAGGCCCAGAGAGGCTAGATGACTTGCTCAAAATCACACAGCACATCAGCAGCACAGTGCTATTTCAGATGCTTGTCTGTTTGAATCCAAAACTGCTTACAAGAAGTGATGCTCAGCTGGGACTTTTATCTTTAGCCCCTGAAGATGAAGTTCGCTGTTTTTCAATCACCCTTCACATGTGAAATGTTTTTTGAGTGGCAGCTCTGTGCCAGGCACTGGATTAGAGACTATAGCAACCTGACCTCAGCTTCATTCTGTTGAGCAGGGACAGATAGAATATTTGGACACGTTTCCATAGCCCCCAGGTTCTGTAAGGGCCAGCTTATCAGCCCAGGGGCCACTCCTTGGGGACAAGGGAATTCAGGCTCTTCCTTGGAGAATCCAGCTCTGAGTGAATGCTTCAGGAAACTTCTGAGCTGCCAGGTTTCCGTGTAGCTGATCAGTCAGAGCTGGGGAGGGGGAGTCAGGAGGAGAGGCTTCCCGTCAGCCCAGCTTTGTCTCTCACATGAGCCCGAGGCAGACAAACCACAACCACAGACTCGATCAGCTGTGGAAGCATCAAACAGGAAACCCAGGACATCTGGTGCTCCACTTCCTCTGAAGGCTGAGCAAGTCTGGGTGTGTGTGTGTGTGTGTCCGCCTGTATGCATGTCTGTTTTCTCTCCCACTGCTGGTTAATGAGACTCGGATGCAGACAGGGTTGGAAACCACAGGCCTTGTGGTGACAAAGAAGCCAGACACTGGTTCCCTAACTTTTACAGTGCACTGTCCCTCCTCAGACAACAACCCAGGATCTGACAAGTCTCACAGGCCACCTGCCAACACCTGGCCCATGGCCAGCTTCAGGTCACCATGCAATTAAAGAAATTAATTTCTTTTCCTTTTGGATTTTGATGGTTTTAGAGGCATTGTTTGGGGCTGGGGTGGAAGGGCTCCCTTACGTATAACTTGGCCTCAGCATACAGATCCACCAAAAGCAGATGAAAGCTGCTGTTAAAATAATTTGAGGAAAATGTGTGGATGACCATTGAGGCCATGTGCTGGTCAGGGTGCTGCTTTCCCACTGTTGGTAGTGTCATTTGCATAAGGAGTGAGAAAGTTTTTCTTTTTCATTCTTCCAAAGGGAAGAAATGTAAGGAAGTGGAAAGAAAAGGCTGCCCGAGATGTAGCATTTGGCTTAACTCTCATATTACCCCTAGGAGATGGGCATTCATGTGTCCACTTTTATAGATCATGAAATTGATGTGCAGGGGGGTTGGTAACTCATCTAAGATCACGTAGCAAGGAAGGAGCAGGGCAAAGGTTCAAATTCAAATCAATTCCCAGCCTCATGCTAGATCTTAGATCACATTTCATTCTTTCAATGAAGATTAATGATGTTCAAATAAACGTTTCTTGAATTAATCAATGAAATGTGCTATCATGAATGGCAGGGATGTCCGTCTCACTTTAACCCCGGAGCTCAACATAGTAACCAGCATAGAATGAGTGCTTAATCAATGTCAGTGAATTAATAAGTAATTGAGCAATGGGATTCTAAGTTTTGTAACAGTGACATTTCATTTTCCTGGAGATCATTTACTTAGCAAAGTCAAATGTCTGGATCCTGGCTAACACTGTGAAAGCAGATAGAAAGAACTACAAGCAGGCAACAGAAGTTACAGGTCCTAGCTTGTGAAACGTTCAAATACTTGATTCATAGCCCAACTTCTCAGGTGCTCAGTCGGAGTCTGGTTAAGCTTACTCGACAAGCAGGTTTAAAAAGCATAGTTACTGATCTTCCCAGAGCACATTTAGAAGCATCAGTTTAGAAAGGAGACGATCTGCTGGAGGAAGCTTGCTGGCAACAGCAATCTGGGAGTTCAACTAGCATTTTAAGACCGAGATGCACGGAGGAACTCGCCAGGAGAGGTGAGACACGGCAAGATGAAGTGAATAGTCTGACCCTCGGATACCTGCCCAAAAGGTGACTCTGAGAAAGACGGTAGCATCTCCGGTGAGTTCTCTGGCTATAATTACAGGTACATTAGCAAGAGCTGGCAAACCTCAAGACCTGCTCCAGTTTACAAACTTTCAGCAAACTGAGATGGCACATGCGCAGTGTCTAAGGTCGCGGTCCTTTTCATACCTGCCGCTCGCAGAGCGTTCCCTACAGCGGGGCTTACGTCACGCAAGCGCTGCTAGTGCGTGACGTCATCCAACGGCGCCACCCACTGTTCCGAAGCTTTGAGCCCTGACTGGCAAAGGCGTTGCTGTAGAGACGGCTCGCTGAGCCCCACCCCCGAGGCGGGATTGGAGGAGAACTGGTCAGCTGACATCGGTGAGGTTTCGAAAGAGCGCGGGAGGTTCTCGTACGGTTATAACCAAAGATCAATTCGAAGGGCTTTTTTTTTTTTTTTTTTTTTTTTTTTTTTTCATTTTTTTGCCGGGGCTGGGCGTGAACCCCCCCCCTCCGGCCTATGGGGCCGGCCCCCAACTCCATTG
>CAUYPK010088649.1:0-10833 GCA_963574355.1 Loris lydekkerianus
ACACTTAGAGATCTAAAAATAGAGCTGCCATTTGATCCAAGAATTCCTCTACTACGTATATATCCAGAAGACCAAAAATCACTTTATAACAAAGATATTTGTACCAGAATGTTTATTGCAGCCCAATTCATAATTGCTAAGTCATGGAAGAAGCCAAAATGCCCATTGACCCAGGAATGGATTAATAAATTGTGGGATATGTACACCATGGAATATTATGCAGCCTTAAAGAAAGATGGAGACGTTATCTCTTACATGTTTACATGGATGGAGCTGGAACATATTCTTCTTAGCAAAGTAACTCAAGAATGGAAGAAAAAGTATCCAATGTACTCAATACTAAAATACTAAGCACTTCTCTTTGTTTGCTTTTCATTTTTAATTGTGCTGTCCTATTTCTACCTAATTCATTACTGGATTAAATGTGCAGTGAGAATTTCTCATTTACTCTTCTTTCTACCCCAGGCATGAAAGCACAGTAAAACAAACATAATAAAGAAAGATAATTTTTAAACTTTAAAGATATAATAGGTAAATATATATTGTATCTCTACATAAGCTGCCTTAATTTTTTCTTGATGATCCAAGAAATTGTCATGGTATTTTCTATGAAATTGTCAAGGTATTTCTTTATTTATTCTTTCATTCATTCATTTATAATAGTTGTACATATTTGGGAATACATGTGATATTTTGATACATGGCATATGTGTAATGATTAAATCAGCTTAACTGCAATATCCATCACCTCAAAAATTATTCTTTTGAATTGGGAATGTTACATTTCTTCTCTTCTAATTATTTTTAAATGTACAATAAATTGTTAACTATAGTTTCCCTAGTGTACTAATCAAATACTAGAACTTATTTATTCTATCTAACTGTATTGAAATTATTGAGTTAAGTTGAATTTTCTAGGAATCTTTTAAGCCTGAGTCCATTTTCCACAAGTGCCTACATTTATCATTTCACTTTATTATGATAAGAACATTAAAGGGAAGTATACCCACATGGGAATTTCTATGGTGTTTCTTGCCAAGAAGTTTCCACTGAGGTTTATAGCCTAGATAGAGAACAAAGTCCCATAGCTTTATAAGGAGAATTAGAATCCTCCTCCCTTAACTATTATTTCAAAATAAAATAGGTTTCCACATCTAAAAATATTTGGACTCTTTCCAATCAAATAAACATATAACTACTAAAGATCCATTATATGACATAAAGCCACTGATATAGAGAGAATACTCAGACCTTCAATTAACACTGACTTCTAATAGAAAGAAAGATCAATGTCCTTTTTGACAAGAAAAGAGAGCATCACTAGAGAATAGCAACATTGATTTAAGGTAGGTGTTGAGTGTGGTTGGGAAAGATCTCTTTAGCTTGATTGATCCAATCTTTTTTGAACAACTCCATGCAAGTTGTGACCACTATGTAAAGCTGCACACTAAAACAAATTTGTATATAAATTCATTTATTTTAATATCAATAAACATAATTATAATTTGAAATATTGAAATATGTTCTTCAAAAATAATCTAGGATACTATTTGCATTATCATTAATGCAAATGAAGGGTAATATGCATTTATATTAATTAGAATACATGTATACCGGCATAAAAATCTTGAAATTATTTGCAGCAGATTCAACTCAAGGGATCTGAGTAGTTTAAGTAAAGGAAAGGGAAGAAAATTCAATACTTCTGTGACTTCTTATAGGGGAATAAGGACACTTAATATTTAGATACAACCTGAAGAAAAATTAATTAGCAGATATTCATAATCAAATAAGGTACTTTATTTCATGAAAATAACCAGCCCAACAGTAAGTACTTCACTTAATAATAAAGTGTGGTCATACATACTGAACAAATTGCTTAATCCTCACAACACAGCAAGGTAGGTAAATATTGAAGCAATGACTAAGAGGTATATGTATTAACTATTGCCAATAGACTAATTTCAGATACTCTAGTTTTATCCTCTTTTCTTTTTTACTTCACCTACACCAGTGTTTTCCAAATGTTTTACTATTACCTATAGTAGGAAATATATTTTACATCACAACTCACGTCACATAAACACACATATACTTACACCTGCACTGGAAACAAATCAATAAAATAGCATATAACTGCTAAAACATATGATAGATTACAATTCAGAGTGTGAAAAGTTCCAACATACATCATACTGTGTTTATAAGTGCTGATGCTTTAATAACCTTGTGCAATCAATTAATGTTTGTCTTGTTTTGCAAGTGCTGAACTTGTTGCAAGGAATCATTTCCTTTCACCTCCATGTTTCCTTTTATGACAAACGTTTTATGCTAAAAAAAAAAAAAAAAAAAAGGCATTCTAGTGTTTGGGGAGTAGACCTAAGGAACAGTGATACATGTTTTTCCATGCAAATGAGAATGATCCACGTGGAGCTCAATGAGTTCTGAACTTGCCTAAATCAGTTCATAAATTTAACCAGAACATGGCCAAGGCCAGCAGATTTTGAATAAAAGGAAGGAAAACGTGGTAAGTCAGCATAAGTGGCTCTTGAGCACTCTTTACAATCATTCATTTCTCCATTTTATTTATTTTTCTCATATAAGATCAGTTCTAAGTTTCCCTTTACCTAATCATTATTCTACAAAAATTTTCCATGTTACATTTCTCGGGTAAAACATATAAATTTGTTAGTCTGTCTTTTAGAGACACTACAGAAATATCTTTTGGCATTTAGACTCAATTTTTCATGTGTCACTGGAGTTACATCAAGAGAAAACCTCTTCATAACTAATTTTATTTTAACTGAATAGATTGATCATCAGAGAAATTCAATACTGAAATACAAGTCTTCACTTTGACTTGAGTCCTCCAACAAGACCAACAACAGTCATGAATCCAGGCAATGCAAGTGCTCCAAAGATCTTCATTCTCTTGGGTTTCTCCAACCATCCCTGGTTGGAAATGCCTCTCTTTATAATAGTGCTTATTGCTTATGTCTGCACATTGGTGGGCAACATCTCAATTATTGTGGTATCCAGGGTAGATCCTCGCCTTGACAGCCCTATGTACTTCTTCCTTTCCAACCTCTCCTTCTTAGACTTGTGTTTTACCACAACCACTATTCCTCAGCTGCTGCTAAACTTGTGGGGCCCAGATAAGTCCATCACCTATGGGGGCTGTGTGACCCAGTTTTACTTGTTTCACTTCCTGGGAGCCACGGAATGTATCCTCTTAGCTGTGATGTCATTAGATCGTTACATTGCCATCTGCAAGCCCTTGAGATACCCTTCTATCATGCACCAGCGACTCTGTATTCTTCTGGTGGCCATGGCATGGTTAAGTGGTTTGGTTAACTCCTTGCTTCAGTCATCCCTCACTGTCCAGCTACCATTTTGTGGTAACAGCAAGGTAGATGACTTTCTGTGTGAGGTCCCAGTGATGATCAAGATGTCATGTGTTGACACCACATTCAATCTAGCCATGCTCTCCATTGTGGGGACCTTCTATTCCTTGGTTCCTTTATCACTTATCCTTGTGTCTTATGGATTCATTGTGGCTACTGTACTCAGAATTCAATCCTCAGAGGGAAAGAAGAAGGCCTTTAACACATGTGGTTCTCATGTTATTGTTGTGTCTCTCTTCTATGGGCCAGTAATCAGCATGTATGTACAACGCTCTGCTACCAACTCCCAGGACAAAAACAATCTTATGTCCCTTTTCTACAGTTTGGTGACTCCTATGCTTAACCCTTTCATCTATACTTTAAGGAACAAGGACATGAAAGGGGCAATGAGAAGGCTTCTTGTCTCATTGTTTCATCAAGGAAGAGAACAAACATAATTATTTTTATATTCCATCCTCTCCACATATGGCTCAGAAGCTCTCCTGTTTTAAAATCACCTGATAATTTAACCTCTTCCAAATTTTTCAGTATATTTTGCTAACTGTTCTATCTACATGTATGTTTTTCCACCACACTGCTATAGTTTGTCAGATATCATTTCAAGTGTGAACCCTAATCCACAGATTGTGTGCTATTTGCATGAGAATGAGGACTATGTCACTAAGTTCCTTTTCATTCCATTTAGAAATATACATCTAAGAATCTTTAAAAGTGGGCAATAAATAAATGTTTATTGACTGACTCACTTACTTAGAAAACAACAAACCTTATCATTTTATGTGTTATTTTGAAAAAAATACAAGTAATCTAGACTTCAGTTGACCTTTTTGCTGTTATGAATGTGATTTAAAGATTAATCTCTCATTTGCAAATCAACTCTTTTATGAATGCCAGCAAGATCAAATGAACTTGTATTTAATATTCTATAATAGATTCTCTCAACCATATATTCACCAATCCTTGAAAACTAAGATAATTCAAAAATAATATCTGGGCTTGGCACCTGTGCTCAGTGGTGAGAGAGCTGGCCACATACACGGGTGCTGGCAGATCCGAACCTAGCCCGGGCCTGCTAAACAATAATGACAACTACATCAAAAAATAGCTGGGTGCTGTGACAGGCGCCTGTAGTCCCAACTACTTATGAACCTGAGGCAAGAGAATGACTTAAGCCCAAGAGTTTGAGGTTGCTGTCAGCTTTGATCCTATGGCACTGTACCGAGGGTGACTCTATCTCAAAATAAATAAATAAATAAATAAATAAATAAATAAATAAATAAATAAATAAATAAAATCTTATTCTTTTTTCTTAGGTCTCTATGGGATTCCATCCATGTGAGGCATTTGACTAAAGTAATGTTTTCTAGGGAAACATTTCCATTAAAGGAAAAAACTGATGATTAAGATTCTGAAAATTTTCTATGCTGTCTTCTGATATTAAGAATCACTTAGACTTCACTGGAGAGATAATCTACCTGGAATGAGAAAATCAAATGTTTTGGTAAAGAATCAAGATATAAAATAGTTCAATCATTTAGGAATCAATATGATAGGTTATTTGTGGAAGGAAAATCAGGGGGAAAGTGGAGAATGGCATGAGGGAAAATATTTTTTTTAATTCTCTATCAGGCCATCAATTTTGAGACAGAAATGATGAAGTAGAAAGTTCAATGATGATGTGAGTCAGAGGTATTCTATGGACTTTATCTAAACTCTTCTCATAATAAATTTGTCATTTTCTCATACCTTTCTGCTCTCCATCCTTACAGTACTCTTATCTTTCAATTTGTGTGTAAGGCACATACTTGTTTTTCAAACAACTAAATGCATTCGTGTGCAGTCTTCATTCATCTACTCAACTTGGCATATTTGCCTTTTCCTCCCAATGGCAAGAACAAAATCTATTGACTCATAATATACAAACCTCCGATATAGAAATATATTTATTTCAATCAATAATTAATTAAAATAAATTATTTCATTCTTCAATTTATGTTCTATACATTATAATAAACTTTCCCTCATAGACTTGAATATTACAGGTTTTCTCTTGTTGGAGACAAGGAAACACTACTCTTTTGGAGACAAATTGATTTCCTAGTATAGCCGGGTCTGTTAAGAACTAGGTCTGATTTTACTGTGTACCCCTCTTTCAGTAACCTGAGTAATTAGCACAGTGAATGGCACAGAATATACCCTCAATAAATATTTTTTAAGTAAATGAACGAATAAAATGAATAGCCTACTGTCCTTATTACCTACCTATATCATGGGCTCCTGTAAATTCATGTCATTCACCAAATAATGTGTTCAACAAAATAGTTTAGATTGTTTAGGGAAATGTTCCTCAAATCATCTTCTGATGGCATTATGGTAGATCACACAAACAATATCCACCCCCAAAAGTAATTCATATTCAAACAAATTTAAGAAAATTCACATATTAATCTTGGAATTTTCAAGGGAAAATTCACATAATAAATTCTTGAGAACCCAAAAGTAAACTGTTAAATTATGCTTGAAACAATACTTCCCAAATACTGTTTTTATGATTTGTATTGGCTTATTTTTAAGAGAAAATGACAACATAGTTTGGAAAATAACTCATAAGAAGACACTAAATTCCAGAACTGGAATAGAGAAAATAGATGATCTGAAGAAGCAGAAAACCTCACTTTTGCATGAGATGAGCAGATTGTTATCAAAAGTTTGTGGAGTACTGAGGGAAACAGCCTATAATAGGGTATAATAATAGGGAAGAATATAATTATATATTATATATATATATATAATAATATAATTCCCTCCCATTATACCATCCCGTATATCTGAAATCTCAGTATTATTTATTACCTTAAGATACAATTTTTATAGTTATTATGTTTACAATTGTAAAGTCAGTACTCATTCAGCTAACTGTTTTAAGTGTGGTATAAACTAGCAGCTACCACATAAAAGATGACAACTTAGTTACTACACAGTAAACATTAAAATAGGCTGGGCATGGTGGCTCAAGCTTGTAATCCTGGTACTCTGGGAGGCCAAAGTGGGAGGATCACTTGAGCTCAGAAGTTTGAGACAAGCCTGAGCAAGAACAAGACTTCACCATTACTAAAAAATAGAAAAATCAGCCAGATATTGTGGAGGGCACCTATAGTCCCACCTACTCAGGAAGCTGAGGCAGGAGGATCTATCTCTTCAGCCCCAGAGTTCGAGATTATCGTAAGTTAGTTAGGCTGATACCATGGCACTCTAGCATGGGCAAGAGAGGGAGACTCTGTCTTAAATAAATAAATAAATATATATATATATATATATATATATATAAAAATAAAGAGAATATGTTGCCTTTTTTACTGAATATACTTTCTCCTAAAAATGTAACTCTTTAGGGGTGGCACCTATGGCTCAAAGGAGTAGGGTGCTGCTCCATATGCTGGAGGTGGTAGGTTCAAACCCAGCTCTGGCCAAAAACAGAAAAAAAAAAAAAAAAAAAAAAAAGTAACTCTTTAGTATGCAGCTATTATAATGAATTAAATTAAGAGATAATGCATAATTTTAGTTAAAAAAAATTGGGTTTTGTTTTGTTTTGTTTTGTTTTTGAGACAGAATTCACCCATCTCGGCCTCCCAGACTACTAGGATTACAGGCACGAGTTACTGTACCTGGCCTACATACAATTGATAAAAATATTGAAATCCAAATACATATAAATTGTTTTTCAGTAAACCTGTTAAATGACATTTCTAAACTGTATGTTTAAGAAGTGTCTCTGTCTGAGCAGTTTTCCTAACTCAGGTAAATCTGTACTAGGACTAACCAGCTCTAGCTTCTGCTCAGCCTTCCTCTATCAGAATCCTTTATCAAGCATTTTAAAATCACAAACTTGACCCCACTGCAGACCTCTTTGAGAAATCATGTCCAGAAAATGATTTTTTAAAACTTCCTTAATTTTGATGTGCATCCAGAGTTAGTGAGGACCATCGCAGGGAAAACATTTTAGAGACAGAAGTCCAGTGGAATTTGACTAGCATAAAAAAGTATGGCTCAAAACAAGAATGGAAGATAACTTTTGCTAACGATGTAAAGAATTCTTAAGTTTCAAGCTTAAAAGAGAGAGATATTAATACAAACCCATAAGCAGAACACTCTAATGCAGACCAAGTTGTATATCTTGAAGTGGTTTCCTTAGAAATAAATGTTATGTGAAAGTCACATAAAGTACTTCAATTAGTAGTGCAACTCTCATTTATGCAGAATTAAATTTCAAAAAAAAAAATGTTTTTCTACAACTAAAATATACTACAAAGAAATGAACAACTAGTTACTGTTGGTAACTAAATTATCAGTTTAGGTAAGCAAATATAAGTAATACCTCAAAACAAAACAAAACTAAGAATAAGAAAACTATGAGGAATTATGTAGCAAAAAATAAGATTTATAGACTAGACACACAAAACCAAATATGAACAAGAATAGTAATAGCTGGCACTAAATCAGAAAAAAGGATGTCAAATTAATTATTCCTATGCACCAATGATATGACGTTATATCTAGAACACCCCAAAGACAACTGCAAAAGACTCCTAAAATTGATAAACTCAGTAAAGTATCAGTGAACAAAATTACTGTACACAAATCAGTAGCATTTCCGTACACTAATAAAAATCAAGCTGAGCATAATATCAAGAATTCAATACCATTTACAAAAGCTGCAAGAACATAAAATAAAATAAAAAATCTAGGAATAGGGTGGTGCCTGTGGCTCAAAGGGGTAGGGCGCTGGCCTGATATGCCAGAGGTGGCAGGTTCAAAGCCAGCCCTGGCCAAAAATATACATTTATCTAGGAATATACTCAATCAAGGAGAGAAAAGATCTAAAAGGAGAACTACAAAATATTAATAAAATAAATCAAAGACAACACAAATAGAAGAATATCCCATGGTTATAAATTGGAAGAATAAATTTCGTTAAAATGTCCACTGTTCAAAGTGATTTACAGATTCAGTGCTATTTGTATCAAAATACCAATATCATTTTTCACAGAATTAGACACCAACTTTTTACATCACATGTTCTTTCTGGAAATTTGCTGATTCTTAAGGCATGCATGGCAAGGAGGTTGAGAAATCAGGCAAAAATTTTATCTAATGGTCAAAGAAGCTGAGTAGGGTTTCCTGAGTAGGGTTTTTGGCAAACACACAAGCTTAGAGAGACAAAAAAAAATTAGAGTTCAAAATTAGAATTTCAATGAAAGCCAGTATTAGGAAATAAATTAAAATTCCAGATAGGAATGAAAAGCAGAAAACTGGGCCTAATATGTGCCAATATATATCAAGATATTGGTTATGCTTTTTGCATCAGCTATGCATCAGAACAGGTAGGCAAGAGCCTAAGGGGGGCTTCACAGTACTGGGAAGACAAATAGTGGAAATCTTGACCCTTATATCACCCAAGTCTTTAAGCCAGAATGACTTAAGTATTGTAAACTAAGAAAGAGCATAGACTAGTGTAAATTATCCCTAAAAAAGACTAAAATCCAGATTGCATAATCTGTTTTGCTGAGTTGTAATATACCAAGGTCTGATAATTAAGTTTGTGAACTCATTCTAGAAAAAGTGCTACATACTATGTTGCTGTATATCACTACATTCACTGACAAAATATTCCCCTTGGGAAGCTGTGCACCAATATCAGCGCCTAGTCCACCCTTCAAAGCAATTTGAGAACTCTTTATCTGAAATGGGCATCAAAGCTTTTGTCATATTACTTTCAACGTCTTGAATGCATCAAAATGTCTTCCTTTCAATATTTTCTTTATCTATGGGTAAAAGAAAAAAGTCATTGGTAGGCCATATTGGTGAATAGGGAGGATGTGCTAATACCATAATTTCTTTACTAGCTAAAAACTCCCTCACAGAGGGTGTCATGTGAGCTGGTGCATTGTTGTGAGTGCAAGAGCTATGAGTTGTTGGCCAAGATTTTCAGTTCAGATTTTTCTGTTTCTCTATCAATATTTATTTGGTCTGCTAAGATTCACACAGTCAGTTGATGATTTTGATCCAGAATTCAATGAATTTTTGCAATGTTTTCATCATTTCTGCCCATTACTGGCTCCCCTGACCTCCATTCATCAGTGACGTTTTCCCTCCCCTCAGAAAAACATTTAATATATTTGTGCACTGCTATTTTCTTTATGGCATTATACCAATAAACCTAAACTAACATGTCCCTGATTTCACTTCCAGTCATGCCAAGTTTAACAAGAAATTTATAAATGTTTTTTTCATTGTCTAATTTAAGCTCTGATATTCTCATGACAGCACACAAAAACGTGTTATAATAATAATGAGGGCCATTCAGCAAGACACCACAACACATGAACACAGAAAGTGTAAGACACTGATACACCAAGGTTGTGAAACCTTACTGAGTTGCTGCCAATGTAAATGCATCATGTCAAGTGTGTAAACATAATTGTCAGAACTTGTATACAGAGTAAATTGTGTAATTTAAGGTATACATGCTGTTCTCAGTTCTATGTATCCATGAAACCGACAACACAATCAAGATAGAGAATGTTTCCATCTCTTTCAAAAACTCTTGTTTTCTCTTTACCTCAGACTCAGCCAACTAATATCTACTTTATGTCCAATTGGTATCTACTTTATGTCCTCATAGACTAGTTTGCATTTTCTTGAATTTCCTATAAGTGGATCTATGCACTATCTATTACTTTGAGTCTGGCTTTTCTTATTCAGTAAAAAGATTTTGAGATTCATCTAAAATGTCAAATAGTTGTTGTTTGTTTTTTTTTTTTTTTGAGACAGAGTCTCACTTTGTTGCTTTTGGTACAGTGTATGTCATCATAATTCATAGCAACCTCAAACTCTTGGGCTCAAGTGATTCTCTTGCCTCAGCCTCCCAAGTAGCTGCAGCTACACCCATCCACCATAATGCCCATGTATTTTTAGAGACAGTATCATTCTTGCTCAGACTAATTTTGAACCCATGAGCTCAGGCAATCCACCCACCCAGTCTCCCAGAGTGCTAGTATGTGTCACTTTTTAAGAAACAACAAAATAATGCTCCAAAGTGGTCGTTTTATTTTTTATTTATTTTTTAATTGTTAAATCATAGCTGTGTACATTGGTGCAATCACCTGTACCCATTCTAAGATGCACCACAGATGTAGCCACACCCTTTACCCTACCTCCACCAAAACCTCCCCCCTCCCTTCCCCTTCCTTGGGCCTTTCCCCATAGTCTTGTAGTATAGTTGGGTTATAGCCTTCATGTGAAAGCTATAATTCAGCTTCATAGTAGGGCTGAGTACATTGGATACTTTTTCTTCCATTCCTGAGATACTTTGCCAAGAAGAATATGTTCCAGCTCCATCCATGTAAACATGAAAGAGGTAAAGTCTCCA
>CAUYPK010088652.1:0-12006 GCA_963574355.1 Loris lydekkerianus
GGCCAGGCAGGGAGGAATCTCCACGGCAGAGTCTGTGGTTTCAAATTACCTCACAGATATAGCAGTCCGCCACCTCACTGAGCGTCTCCAGCTGAGCCGTCTCACGCCAATAATCCACAGTCAGGGAAAGTCCAGACACCCCTTCTTCTCTCCTGATGGTTCGGGAGAGGTGGGCTACATGTCTGTCCTGTCCGCCATCATGCTCCGCCCGTGTAAAACTATTTTAAATTGCACATGAACTCTATGGACACCTTGTATGTTAATAAAAGCTTCAATAAGCAATAATAACATGTAAGAATCACAAACATTTATGCACCGAACAATAGACCATAAAGAATATATGAAGCAAAAATTGACACAAAGGGAAAAGTAGGCAGTTCTACAATAATATTAGAGACTTCAATACCCCATTCTCAATAAAGAATAAAATAATACCTTTTTCCAAATAAGTAAGGAAACAGAGGACTTGAACAACACAATAGATAAATTAAGAAAAAAAGAAGATTCAAATTACTAAAATCATAAAATAAAGTGGGGGCATTACCACCAATTCTACAAAAATAAAAAGGATTATAAGCAATTGTACCCCCAACAAATCAGATAATCTGGATAAAACAGAAAAATTTCTAGAAACACAAAGGCTACCAAACCAAATTTTTAAAAATAGAAAATCTGAATAGACCTATAACTAGTAAGGATTTTAAATCGCTAATTAAAAACCTCCTGAAAAGGAAAAAACCCTAAGGCTGGGCTTGGTGATGGTGCTCACCTGTAATCTCAGCCACTCAGAAGGCTGAGTCAGCAGGATCACTTGAACACAGAAATCCATTTTCATCCTAGGCAACATAGCAAGACCCTATGACCCTGTCTCTAAAAAAAGAAGAAAAGAAAAGAAAGAAAAAAAAGAAAATCCCTGGATTCAAGTTTCACAAAACATTTAAAGAACTAACAACAATCCTTCTCAAACTTTTCCAGAAAATTGAAGGAAGGAAACTCCCTAATTCCTTCCATGAGGCCAGTATTACCCAGATATTAAAGCCATAAAAAGATATTACAAGAAAAGAAAACTGCAAATATTTCTTATGACTATTTATGCAAAAATCTCCTCGACAAATGACTAGCAAAAATTTCAGCATATTAAAAGGATTATATACTGGACTCAGCACCTGTAGCTCTGTGGTTAGAGCACCACATACACCAGAGCTGGAGGGTTCAAACCCAGCCCAGGCCTGCTAAACAACAATGACAACTGCAACAAAAAAATAGCCGTGCATTGTGGTGGGTACCTGTAGTCCCAGCTACTTGGGAGGCTAAAGCAAGAGAATCACTTAAGCCCAAGAGTTAGAAGTTGCTGTGAGCTGTGATGCCACAGCACTCTACTGAGGACGACATAGTGAGACTCTGTCTCAAAAAAGAAAAAAAAAATTATATATCATAATCAAGTGGGATTTATTCTTGGAATGCAAGGATGGTTCAATATATGAAAATCAATCTGTATAATACACCACATTAACAAAATGAGGGGAAAAACACACATTCATTTCAATTGATACAGAAAATGCATTTGACAAAATTCATCACCCCCTTTCATGATAAAAAACATCAAAAACTAATAATAGAAGGAAAACTCATTCAACATAATAGAAGCCATGTATTGAAACCTACAGTAAACACCAGTCAATGATAAAAGATGGAAGCCTTTTCCTTTAACATCAGAAATGAGACAAGGACACGTGTTTTCACCACTGTACAGGAAGTGCAGGAAGTCCTCTCCAGAGCAATTCAGTATGAAAAAAGAAATAAAAGTCATCTAAATTGGGAAGGAAGAAGTAAAATTATCTCTATTCACACAAGGTATGATATTATATGTAGAAAACCCTACAGTTTCCACAAAATAACTGTTAGAACTAATAAACAAATTCAGCACAGTTGCAGAATACAAAGACAACAAAAATCAGTTGCATTTCTACATGTTAATAACAAACAATCCAAAAAGAAAATCAAAACAAAATTCCACCTACAATAGCTTCATAAGGAATAAAATATTAGGATTTAGCCTAACCAAGAAAGTAAAAGACTAGTTCAAGGAAAACTATTAAATATTTCAAAGAAGGAATAAATAAGACATCTCATATCCATGGATTGAAAGGCTTGATATTGTTAAGATGTCAATATTATGCAAAGCATCCTACAGATTTAAAGTAATCCCCATGAAAATCAACAACCTTCTTTAAAGAAATAGAAAAACCCATCCTAAAATTATGTAGAATCCTAAAAGACTCCAAATTGTTGACAATCCTAAAAAAGAATAACAAACCTGGAAGACTCACATGTCCTGATTTCAAAACTTACTACAAAAGCTACAGTGATCAAAACAATGTGGTACTAAAGGCAGACATCAAGACCAAAGGAACAGAATAGAGACTTCAAAGATAAACTCTCACAAATACGTTCAAATAATTCTCAACAAGAACACCAAGACTATTCAATGGGAAAAGAGTCTTTTTAACAAATGGAGCTGAAAAAATTAGATATCCACATGCAAAAGAATTAATTTAGACCTTTACCTAGCACCATGTACAAAAATTAACTCAAAATGGATTAAAAACCTAAATAAGAGGCAAAACTATTAAAATATTGGAAGACAGGAGAGAAACTTTATTAAATCAAATTTGGCAATGCTTTCTTAGATATGACATCAAAGGCAACAAAAGATGGAGAAGTTGGACCTCACAAAAATTGTGTTCATCAAAAGATGCTACTATCAACAAAGCAAAAATGTGACCCAAAGAATGGTAGAAAATATTTGCAAACCATACATGCCTGATAAGGGATTACTATCCAGAACATATAAAGAACCAAAACTCAAACTCAACAAAGAAAAAACAACCCAATTTTAAAACGGGCAAGGGATTTTAATAGACATTTCTCCAAAAAGGTATACAAATGGCCAATAGGTACACGAAAAGGTGCTCAACACCACTAATTATTAGAGAAATGCAAATCAAAACTACAAGCTCCCACTTCACACCTATTATTAATAGAGTGACTACTATCAAAAAGAAAATAATGTGTTGGTAAGGATATGGAGAAATTTGAACCCTCATACACTGTCGATAGGAATATAAAACGACGCAGCCACTGAAGAAAACAGTATGGTGATTCCTCAAAAGTTAAAATAAAATTATCATACAATGCAGTAATTCCACTTCTGGTCATATACTCAAAAAAACTGAAAGCAAAGTCTCACAAAGAATTTGTACACCCAAGTTCATAGCAGCATCATTCACAATAGCTAAAATGTGGCAGAGACCCAAGTGTCCGTCAACAGACAGATGGACAAGCAAAAACTACACCATGTGCCCAGACAATGAAATATTAGCCTTCAAAAGAATGTCTGCAATATGCTACAATGTGGATGAACCTGGAGAACAGTGTGCAAAGTAAAATAAGCCAGTCGGAGGAAAACAAATACTACATGATCCTACTATGTGCGCTCCGTAGAGTAATCCAGACCATGGACAGAAGTAGAATGGTGGTTGCCAGGGGCTTGCATAGGGGAGTGTAGAACAGAACATTATTATTCAATGGCCATAGAGGTCCTGTTCTGTGAGATAAAAGAGTTTTGGAGGTGAAGTGTGATGGTCACACAGCACTAGGAATGTGTGTAATACTACTGAGCTACTTCTCTTAAAAATGGGTAAGATAGAAAATGTTATTAGAAAATGCTATTTGTATTTTACCACAACAAAAAAAAAAAAAAAACTGGACAAAAATACCTTCAATAAAAAATTTTTAAAACTCTTAACAACCTTGTAAAGTTACACAGAGAGACTGGAACAAACCTCATACAAAATGCCAAAATGTTTGAAAAGCAGCCCCCTTTAAACTCAGAACATGACAAGAACATCAATATTCACAACAACTATTCAACACCAGACTAGAGGTACCAGCACAGGAAGACAAATAAAATTCTTTTTTAATTATATAAGAACTGGAAAGGAGGAAACAAATGTGTCATTTACAACTGATTTAATTGCCTACGTAGAAAACCCAAAGAGAGGGTGATTGGTGGGATTACACCTGCGGTGCATCTTACAAGGGTACATGTGAAACTTGTAAATGTAGAATATAAATGTCTTAACACAATAACTAAGAAAATGCCAGGAAAGCTATGTTAACCAGTGTGATGAAAATGTGTCAAATGGTCTATAAAACCAGTGTATTGTGCCCCATGATTGCATTAATGTACACAGCTATGACATAATAATAAAAAAAAGCCAAAAAAGAAAAAAAGAAAACCCGAAGAAAGAGAAGTGGTGAGCAAATTATTAGAACTCAAGTTTAGAAAGTTCCTTTGATAATATGATCATATTCAAAAATCAAACATATTTCTGTGTACCAGAAAAATTTATAAAATTCGGAAAATAATAGCTACAATAGTAAAAATTAAATAAATCTTTTAAAGTGCATAAAAACAGGTCTAACAAAAGATATACGAGACTTCATGATGGGAAAATGCTTACAACTGGTTGGAAGACATTTAAAAATACTTAAGTATTTCCAATAAATTGTATTGTGTCTATTTAAGGTTTGGAGCAAGATGTTTTAGGATACATAGAAATAGTAAAATGGATAAATAAAATGCTATTGGATAGGGAGACTTGTTATTACAATGATGTCAGTCACCCACAGCCATCATTGATTCAATGCATGGAGCCTAAGTCATCATAAGATGTGGAATTGGCAGGTTGATTCATTCTAAAATACATGTGGAAGGGCAGAGGCCTTAGCAGAGCTGAGGAGCATTTGGGAGGACTTTCTCTAGTTAATGTTACAACTTATAAAGACAAAACAATTGACAGAGGGATGATAACTAACAGGCAACAGAACAGAACGGGAGCCAGAAACAGACCCTGTGTCTATGCAATTTAGCACAAGGCAGAGGCAGATGGATGGGACCTAAATGGGAATGGCATCACGTGAAGAGTTTAGAAGCTAACATAAGAAAGTATCTTCATAACTTGCTTCATTAAACAAGACATGAGATTATATGCTGGTACATTTGCTGATGTTATTTAAAACTGTTCAACAGATGCCCTACAGAAACTGAAAGATAAGTCACACACTAGAAGAAGATTTGCAAGATGTATTTTTTTTTTTTAAAGAAGAAGAATTTGAAGGCATAATATATACAGAACTCCTTTAAATATGAAAAATGCCATCTAATAGGGAAATACATAAATTTGCATTTCAGTGAAGAGAAAACCCAAATGGTCAGATGAGAGCATGCTTAACCTCATTACTAATGAGGGAAATGCAAAAATACAACCACAGAGAGTTATAATTTCACACCACCCAGACTGGGGGGAAAAGCAAAAACTTTAAATCTGAAAACCCTAAGAATAGGCAGGAATGTGGAGTTAAGGGCAGTCTTGTGGGAGGAAAAGTGACTGCCACACACAGCAAGGAAGTCATTTGTCCTCCACTGGAAAGGCTGCAAGCTCTCATTTCCTTTGACCAGAATTTCTGTTTCTCAGCAATGCCCTAGAGGAGGAGTACCCAACCCTTTTGGCACCAGGGACCTCTTTCACAGAAAATAATTGTTTCCTTTTAAAAAAATTGTTTATTTCAAATTAAAATGAGGGCACAAATTTTTTGGTTACATTGTTCTCACTTCCAATGTAAATTCAAGTCATAGCAAAGTTTCTCATCCAGGGGGCATGCTGAACATCCTCGAATTGTGCACAGTAGGTGAGATCCCGCCAAATGCCCTCCCCGCCCCCTTGCCCTGCCCCCGGCCCTCTCTCTCATCACCCCCCTCCTTGACACACCATATTTGTGTTTTATCATTTGTATGAGTGTGTAATTGTTTACATATTGCTATTGAGTATGTTGGATGTATTTTTTCTATTCTTGAGATACTTTACTAAGAAGAATGTGTTTCAGCTCCATCCAGATAAATATGAAAGATGCAAAGTCTCCATCTTTTTATGGCTGAATAGTATTCCATGGTACACATATATACCACAGTTTGTTAACCCATTCATGGATTGATGGGCATTTGGGTTGCTTCCATGACTTAGTAAATATGAGTTGAGCTGCAATAAACATCCTGGTACAGATGTCTTTGTGGTAAAATGATTTTTGTACTTCTGGGTAGATACCTAGTAACGGGATTGCAGAGTCAAATGGAAGGTCTACTTTTAGACCTTTGAGGCGTGTCTGGCACTGGTGACCTTGCCCAGAAAGACAGGCATAAAAACCGGGAGGGCTGGCATCTCCAGGAAACCAGGGGCACCAATCTCCGCAGACTCCAGACTCTCCCCTCTGTAGACAAGGCAGACACTGGGTCCACAGCTGGACTTGGAAACCATACCTTCCTGGGGTGAATTTCTGATCAGTCTCCTTTGGTGCTCAGCAGTGGCTCTACGACCCCATCTACGGGTTTCAGACAATCCCCCGTGTCACCTCATCAGTAAACGGGCGTCTGATTCAAAGCCTCTTTGCTTTCCACCCAAGCCCCTTTTGGGCAGGAGGCGGCAGAGTACCAGCCAGGTCCTGGGGACTACGGATCAGGCACTCAGCCTAGCAGGGCTAAAATCAGTCCTGGTCAGACCACAGGACAAGGAAGGGCAGCTGGCTGTACACAGCCACCCATGATGAAGGACGAAGTACCATTAAAAATGAAGTCGTGCTGACGTCCTGGACTCCGGAACTGTTTCAGTGGCTATGCATTGAGCCATTCTGAGTTCCCCAGATATTTTTTAGACCCATTTATATTTATTTACATTTTCATCTCTGATTAATATGATGTGATTATGTTGCATTGTTTGAGCTTGTAAGCAAAGCCCGAGTTGTAGTTGAGTCCTTCATCCAGGTGTGCCACGTAACCTACATTGTACCCGTTAGGTGGGAGCACACCAATTTTTTTTAAGATAAAACCAATTGCTTCCTTCCGTTTCGTGGTGTTCTTCCCCGTACTCCAGGGTGTGCAGAGTAAGCACGGCTGCATTTGCCTGGGAAATGTATTTTGATGGGGAAAAAAATACTTCCAGACTCACCTCCTACGTCATTCTCTGCCAGGCGCCCACAGCAGCCAGCAGGAACCTCCCCATCCGTCTAGGCTCCCGCAAACCCCCTGCACCCTGCAGACACTGTACCCTGCAGCTGCTGGAAATGCAGGCCCTTGGCCCATCCATCCACTAGCTGAATCAATCTTGGGGTTGGCCCAGGACTGTGTTTAATAGGAGCTGCACCCGATTCTCACCCACACACAAATTCCAGAGCCACTGGCCGGAGGTTCTCTCCAGCTCTGAAAGGACAGGTGTGGGGGCTTCAAGCCTCAGGGTTGGTGCTGCCCACGGAGGCCCCGTTCATAACCCATGAGTGGGAGTGTAAAGCTGCAGGGCCTACGAAGGGTAGGATGCAATCCTGAGCTCACCCCTCCCCCAAACTCATGTGCAGTTCCCTGGGAAAGTAGGACAATGAACCCCTCATCTCTGATAGCAAGGTCGTGGGTGGAGCGGCTTATAGGTGCTCATAGGTGCTCCGTACCTCCCAGTATGCTCTGACTGCACAGGGAGGGTAAGGGGCCTGTCTCACTCTCCTCAAGACCCACGGGATCCTGAGGATGTGGTGAAGATTCTAGGAGATGCGTGAGCTCAGATTCCACCCAACACCACCCCCACAGAGAGAACTTGTGATGGAAGCCACTGCAGGGATGATTTCCATACCTCCCTCTAGGAAGCAAACTGTGATGCTGAAACTCAGAAGTGGTCGCTTTGCTCACCCCATCTGTTCCATACTAAACACAGAGCCCAATGGTGCTCAGATGTTCCTGATGCTCCTGTCCTCTGCCCAAATCTCTGGGGGGTCAAGGCAGGTGGATCCCTTGAGTACAAGACTCTGAAACCAGCCTGAACAAGCACAAGACCCCGTCTCTAAAAATAGCCGGGTGCTGTGGCAGGCACCTGTATTCCCAGCTACTCAGGAGTCTGAGGCAGGAGAACCACCAGAGCCCAGGAGTTTGGCTTTGCTGTGAGCTGTGACACCACAGCACTCTACTACCCAAGGAGACAGAGTGAGACTCCGTCTCAAAAAAAAAGAAAAGAAAAGAAAAAGAGTGACATTGACCAAATGGTTCCAAAACCAGGCTGAATATGCACCAATCAGATTTATTTCCAGTTCACAGAAGAAACATCTAACTATAAAGTAGTGTGGATCCCAAAGGCAGTCCCTGGAGCATTGGAGGTATCTCTGAAAGGATGTGGGGCCGTCCAGTCAAGGTGATGCTGGGATTCTAGTCACAGAGCCTGTGACACAGGTTGGACACAGGGGTTTTCTGAGTATGTCCTGTGACCATCAGAAAGTGGAACCACCACTGCAGGGCACTCTGAGACGACAGTGGCAGTCACGCTGTCCCCTCCGAGACCTCACCCTGTGGCACCAGGGACTGACACCACGTGTTCTGCTGTTGTGTCCCAGCCCAGGACACACACAGTCAGCACACAGTGTGGGGGCCTCGTTTGGAGCCAGACTCACCCAGACCAGCTGCAGAAAGTCCCTGTCTCCCTCATGGAGGGGGTATGTGGTATTAGGCATTGACTGTGTGACCACAGCGAAGAGGTTGCATTCTTTCAAAAAATTTTCACCAGTCGGGATATGAAAATGACATTGATGTCTGGGATGTGCTCCAAAATATTCTGACAAGAAAACCTAGACGGTTTGTGTTTTGGGGCTAGGAGGTACAGATAATAGAGAACTGGCAAAATCTTGAGAATGGTTGAAGTTGAGTGATGTGAATATGGGGACTCATTATGCTGTTCCTTCTACTTCTGTGTGTGCTGGAAATGTTTGATAATAAAAAGTTAAAATAAATCATTTCAATTGCTGTTTTTAAGGCTTGTCTGTGTGGAAAAATCATACTGTTTTCCCCCTGCTCTCCTGCCACAGTCAAAGCAGAAGGTTTCTGCAGCCAGGCTGGGGGTCTGGAGGACTGGAGGGCTGGAGCAGCCAGGCTGCTCTCTGTGCACCAAACAAGAAACCAGTTCCCCAGCTGACCCCAGCTGAGGGTCCTCTGATCTACCTCCATTCTGACATCGTCTACCTGAACATAGGGCTGCCCTCACAAGACCGCTCCCCTCAGAAGCCAATCATGAGCCCCCAGCTGTTGCACCTGTGTTCTGACCCATGGCCCAGGATGACTCCTTGTACCCAAGTAATTTACTCGAGCTGTTCACAGAACTCAAGGAAACATACTTATTGGATTATTATAAAGATATTATCAACAGGAAAGAACTATAGTAAAGATATTTACTGTAAAGAGACTTTACTTTTCCCGGGCATCCTCCCTCACTTGGACTGGCTGGAGCACCACACCCAGAGGGACAGACGTTACCATCTACTTAGACTACCAAGGCAGGGACATCACTACCCAGATAAAACGGCAGAGGAACGACTGCTCCCTGAGGTGACAGCCTCTGAGGAACGACTGCTCCCTGAGGTGACAGCCTCTGCTCCACAACTGATGGTCACTGATGGTCACTCTTTTCTACTTCACAACAGCAGTGTCAACCAAATCTTGCAGAACTGGCAGTGAACTGGCCTCTATGTGAAAGCCCTGGGTCTCCACTTCCCAACACAAAAGAATAGTGATGCCTGTTCTCACCCACCATGCATGTCTGATTAAAACTCAGCTCTGGGAGGCTGAGTCTGGTGCGCAGGGTGTGATGGGGCAGTCTCAGCAGGTGGCATTTCTGCACAAAGTATTTTGTGCTTCCCATGACTGCCACCAAGTGTGCTCTGCGGGGCCTCCTCCTGCAGGCAGTCCCCCTCCATGGATCCCAGCTTCTACCGGCTGCTCCCTCTGTTTCCTGTGTCCCCCTGGTTGAAAGGCAGGCCTGCTGGTGCTGAGTCAAAGGTCTCCTCTGGTGAGGCTGGACCTGCACTGGGCACCTCCAAGTGGCTGTCCTAGTGGCTAGACCAGCCACATGGAGTGGGGGTCAGCCACATGGGGTTGGGGGGTCGGCCACATGGCGTGTGGGGGTCAGAACATGGAGGGCCAAGCCACATGGGATGGGGGGTCGGCCACATGGTGTGTGTGGGGGGGTTGGCCACATGGGGTGCAAGGGTCAGCCACATGGGGTAGCGGGGTTGGCCTACAGGCAAACTCACGGGCAGACACCCCCATTTGGCACAGCTTCTGTTGGGGGAAGGAGGCCTCCTTCCTCAGAGGACCCCTGCCCCCCCAGTCCTCCTCTCCCACGCGAGGAAGTGGATAGGGTCACAGAACAAAAGCAGAGAGACCCAGTCCCCCTGGGCACAGTCTCGGCTGCCTGGGCTTCAGAGATCCGGGCAGGGGGACTGAGGCCCAGAGGTTGGGGAGGCCAGGGCACTTACTCGTGGGAGGAGAAGCAGGCTCTGGGGCTCCCGTGGCCTCCCCGCCCTGGGCGTGACAGAGGCAGGGGTTTGAGTTACATAGGTTTGAGTTCTTTGAAAAAGAGTCCTGTGATTTGACTTTTCCCTGCAGTGTTCAGTCTCTTTAAAAAGGCAGATGAAATCATGTCATTTACAACAACAGCCATGGTCATTATGCTATGTGGAATAAGCCAGACACAGAGAGGCAGATTTGGCATGTTCTCACACGTGGGAACTAAGCACAGGGTCTGACGGAGGCGGAGGGTGGGATGAGAGACACCAGAGCCTGGGAAGGGGGTGTGGGTGGGAGGGGTCAAGGGCACAGACACCCAGACACAGCGGGGTGGACACATGTAGCTAGCAGCAGTGCATGGTGTATTTCAAAGTAGCTAGAAGAAAGGATCTGAAATGTTCCCAGAACATAGAAATGACAAATACTCCAGATGATGAACACCTCAAATACCCTGACTCAATCATTACATTCCATGCATGTAACAAATACTGACATATACTCCATAAGTATGTAAGATATTCCATGTCAGTAAAATAAAATTTAAAAGGCCAGAGTGGGTGATTTGAAGAAAGGTGCCTGTACTTCCACCCCAGGCTGCCGTCAGCTCACACTCAATTTGCTCTTCTCTCCTGAGGGGGCTCAGACCCACCATGCACATCCTTTTCAAGGTCTTCTAAGGGGTCAGCCCTTCCCTCTCAGGGTGGGGACCTCTGCTGTCAAGTGGATGGGATGTAATGGTGCTAAGTTGGGGGGGGGGGTGCTCACTCTAGAGATCAAACCCAGCAATGGGAAGAAATGCTCAGAAAGCAACTCGGAGGCAGATTCACTCAATCAGAATGCATTCCACACCAGATGGGGTCAGTTCCCTAAAAAGAAACAACATTTAGAATAGTAGGAAACTATAACAAAATGAATAGCTTTCTATAAAACAGACTGGGATGAAAATCTCATCTAGAAACCCTTCCTCCTGGATTCCCAGGGAATTCACAAACATGGGCTCTCAGCACCGCCAAGCAGGGCCCAAGATGGGACACACAGAGACAGTCATAATTCACTGTAAAAGACGAAACATGACTGAATTGGGCCTCCTAGGAATTGTTTGAAATACGTCACTTGAGAAATGACAGGATGGACAACAAGAAAAGTGCAGGAGAGAGACCTGGAGAACAAATTCACACTAGGTTCTGTTAGAGAAAAGAGCATTTATGAGCAGGAAAAACATCACATACACAAACATCACAAATCAGTTTTTAAATTAGTTAACAACAGGCGATTGCACTAATGTACACAGCTATGATTTAACAATTAAAAAAAAAAGAGAGGGAGAGAAAAAACCCATTTGGGTTTTGGCAAGAGACTTTAAATACTTGCCCCAACAAGAAGGGGATTAGACCTATTAACTGACAAAAAGGGAGGCATCTTTTTTTTTGGCAGGAGAAGTGCTACTTTTATGTCAACAGATCTGAGATCATGCAAAACAAGATCAAAACACTCCAAGAAGATCTAGAAAAGAGAAGAAAAGAAATTTTAGAAAATCCCCTGTGGATGGGCCCACATGGTTTTTTACCCTACCT